>VZTX01017798.1:245217-271544 GCA_013400915.1 Pardalotus punctatus | reverse complement strand
CGGGCGCCGGAGCGCAGGCGCGCCCTCCGCAGCCGCCGGGCCGGGCACTCGCGTGCCCTCCGACCTGCGCTCGCCGCCGCGCCGGCCCGCGGGTACCCGGCTACACCCCCTCGCTAGAGAGGCCCGAGTCCCTGCAGGACGGTGCGCCCGGTAGTGGGGCACGCTGTGGGCTCTGCCCGGTTGGTGCCTTTGTTCACCCGTGGAGCTGCTGAGGGCTTCAGCTCCGCGCTCGTGGAGTCCGCGGAGCGCCCACGGTTGGCAGCCCCGGGAGGTGTTTAGGATGCTTAGGACGCAGTTGCATTACCTTGTGTAAAAGGCGGAAATATTCGGAAGACGAAACCTCAGTTACATTGTCTGCTGAAAAGTGAGAACCCAGGAATGATTTTTAATTTTTTTTTTTATTTAAAGGAAAGTAGCCCGACCACCTGATGATCCTTTTTGTCCAGGGTCTTGTCTCCAATGAAAGCCGTCTCCAAAACTGGGAAGCACATGCAAAATATGGGAAAAGTAGTTTGGAGTTTACTCCTCATAGAGTTTCGTTCTAATCCTGTTTTTAGGTTTGTATAGTGTATTGAATTGCATTGGTTTGTTTTGCTCTCAAGTCCCTATATTTAAAGCCGTAGTACCAAGATAAGGCTAAATAGTCCTGCAAGTTATTATATTTGTTGTGGCTTGATATATACCTCAATACTATTGAGGTATTTGTCTTTTTGCCCAAAATTTTTCCATAAAACAATGCCAACGAATACACCAAGGAAGTATAATATCCTACACATTTCTGAATAGTTCGTGCTTTTCTGGCAGGATGGAAGATTTACTGTTGATTTGTTTCTCCTGCTTTTAAAAAAATGTTTAAGACTCACTCAAGACATTTGTTTACTTATTTATAGTCTGGATCAATAAGATAGTTTCATATCATATTCACAAAAGATACTATTTTCAAGTTTTATAAAACTATTATCAAAAGGTATTTTGGTACCTCTTTGTACTCACTTAACACTCCAACTGCTCAAACTCACCACAGCCAAAACAATACCTTTTTTTTTCTTTGGTTTTCAACTACATTTTCCCTGTTAATAAGCTGTCCCAAGTTTAGTGCTTGTTTAGGCCTATAGTTTTAGTATTCCCTTTGATTCAGTTAGTTCTTCAAGGGTTCTTGAAGAACTCATCCTAATGGCTCTTTCTTGCTACATAAAGTCCTTAAGACAGTTTCTTCTGTTTCGTTGTCGCACTGCTAGTTGTTGCTGCAGCTCTTCTCTCCTGCCTCTTCCACTGTCAGTGTCCCATGGCCACAGCTTCTGTCACTGCAGCTCTGGCACTCACCTCAGTGCACAGTAAGCTGAATAAATGCACTGAGGCAGCAGAAAACCAATCCAAGGGGAAAAAAGTGTTTTGCTGGTTTTATGAGCTGAATCACTTCACCAAGGATGGGAGCACAAGAACTTGAAGAAAAAAAAGGGAGGGTGGGGGAGAGGAGGTCCATGGGGAAAGAGGAAGAGAATAACCCATTTCAACAAGAACAAGCTCTTAACTCAACTCCATCGTCTCACTCAGCCATCCCCGAGAGCATACATGTGATTTGTCTGGTAGGCAGTATCCCTTCAGTGACTCCTTTGCACTTGAACCAGTACATGACCCAGTAACTGCAGTTTTTAAGTCTGATGGAGCATATATATGGCGCCTCAGTGCTGGATTCTGTCCTTGGTTCACACAACCCCATGCAGCACTACAGGCTTGGGAAAGAGTGGCTGGGAAGCTGCCTGGTAGAAAAGGATCTGGGGGTGCTGGTCAACAGCCGGTTGAACATGAGCCAGTGTGTGCCCAGGTGTCCAAGAAGGCCAGTGGCATCCTGGCCTGTATCAGCAGTATTGTGGCCAGCAGGACCAGGGCAGTGATTGTCCCTCTGTACTCAGCACTGGTCTGTGTTCAGTTTTGGCCCTTACTGCAAGAAAGACATTGAGGTGCTGGAGCATGTCCAGAGAAGGGCAGCAGAGCTGGTGAAGTGTCTGGAGGACAAATCTCATGAGGAATGGCTGAGGGAGCTGGGGTTGTTTAGCCTGGAGGAAAGGAGGCTCAGGGGAAACTATATCACCCTCTATAACTATGTGAAAGGAGATTGTAGCCAGGTGGGAGTCAGTCTCTTCTCCTGAGTAACAAGTGATAGGATGAGAGAAAATGGCCTCAAGTTGCACCAAGGGAGGTTTAGACTGGATATTATGAAAAATTTCTTCACCGAAAGGATTGTGAGGCATTGAAAAAGACTGCTAAGGGAAGTGGTAGAGTCACCATTCTTGGAGGAATTTAAAAGACATGTAGATGTGGCTCTTTGGGACATGGTTTCATGGTGGACTTGGCAGTGCAGGACTCAATGATCTTAAAGGTCTTTCCAACCTAAACAATTCTATGATTTTTACATCAGTTTTGGGATCTTGTTCTATGACTAGGATTCCTAGCCTTTATTGTATAAAAACAACAATAACTTTTGTGAAATTGCAGAATAACAACAAATACACAAAAGCATTCTCCAATCCCATGGGAAAATATAAGGGCACAGCATTCCCAGTTTCACTATTTGCAAATAGTACAGCCTGCAAACAGGTACAATTTCAATTCTTTCTGTAGTGACAAACCTGTCAAGAGATAAACTTGTTCTTAGGACTGTGTGAAGATTATTATTTTGGGAAGTTACTCCACCTGACTACAGGTTCTAAAATGCTTGACTTCCCTTCATACTTTTGGGTCTGAATACTTAAATAACAGGTTGGCTGCAGTGGGTATGAGCATCCAGCACCTAGTCATGAATGGGATATCAATATTATTCTCTTCACTTGACAGGTTGATGGAAGGTGCAACAATGGTAACCAAATTCACAATAAAATATTTATGTGTAAAACTTACTATGCAAAATTTCTCCTTTTAAAGTTTTACCATAGTGAATTTAAAATACACAATATCTCTCAAGCACAAAGCAATTAATTGGTGTTACAGAGCATCCTGTTTATGGCTACAACTGCAAAAGAACATAGTTCCCATTTTGCTAGATTAAGGACATGAACTAACATCCTGTTTTAATTTATCTGTGTTAATGAAGGACATGAAGTCAGAACTAGTGAAAGGCAGGCCCTTCATCTTGAAAGTTCCTAAGTTCCCAGCTGACAACCTCCTTCCCTCATGGGTTGCCCTGCTGCAGTGCTGAGCATTCACACAGCGCTCTCAGGTGCTGTTCTGTGAGGGACAGGACCTTAACTCACAGCTTGGTCTCATGAGCTGATCAGTTTTAAAAGAGAAGGTACCAGAGCTACCAAGGCACCATCTTTTTAAGGTCACGCTTTAGTTGTTGACAGTTTTAAAGCTTTACATGTCTTTGATAGTTCAGGTGGCTGGTGATGCCCAAGAGGTACCTCAGCCTAGTCTATTTCAGGCCTCAAAGACAGGAAAAAACTCAGCTGAAGGGTGGCATGAGTTGATGGCTCTGCTTCTCCTTCAGTATTTCACATATCCAGCCAGGTTTTCCACTCAATGAAATGTCACAAATGAAGTAAATCAACATGCTTGTATTCCTTCCCCTTTTCCCTCACACTGCTGCCATTTTTGGGCAACATCTGCTCTTCATTGCCAGCCCAATACTAGTAAAGGAATAAGCAAAACAGGATGTGTATTAGGAGGCTAATGGACTTTAGATTCTCCTGGAGCATGGGCATTGGGAAGCATAAACCAAAAGAACAAGAAGTGTCACTTCTCAGGGACCTTCACCAAGCTAGTGTCCTAATGAACTCCTGAGGGCAGCTCACTGCTGGGAGAGAATAGCTCATTATTTTTATTTGAGATGTCAGAGAGAGCACTTGTAACAGCAGATCCTATACTGAAGAGCTCATTTAGTACAAGAAATTAACTTAATCGCAGTCAGATACTGTTGGGAGACATCCACATTAAGGTTTGTTGGTCTCCAGAGAAGAACTAGCTACAGTTTCATGAATGAAAGAAACCATGAATGCCAGGGAGGTGTAAAGCAATAGGGAAAGGGAAAGGAAGAAAAAAGCAAATCTCAGAAATAATGGTTGAACTTAGAGGTGACAGCTATCAGTATTAAAACTGTACATGTTGGAGAAGAAAGGACTATCTTTTCTCACTGAAGTCATTCTTCTACATTATAGTCTGCCTCTGCCATACACCCCCATCCAGGGAAGAGCCCCATGATCCACAGTGAGGCCAGGGCAGCAGAAGTGATGGATTCAGTTGGTCATCCTGGGATCATCAGGTGTGGAGAGGTGGTGAAACAGGCTTACATCAGGGTGGGGACCCAGTCAGAAGCCACAGGTGGTAAGGACACCTGCAAAGGGAAGGCTCTGACATGCTCCTTGCAGGGCTGAATCCAGCACCATGCCAATAACATGGACTCCCCTTTGAGTGCCTAGTATCAAGATAAAGTCCATGCCACCTATATTAGTCATAGTGATGATTCTGTAGGGCTTACTGTTTTATTTTAGAAGATGCCAAGTCTCAGGAAGTAAGTTACAGTGAATCTGCTTGAGATAATTTTAACAGTTGTGTTCAAAATTAGACTTGCCTTCTCAAGCAAAAACCCAATGTTTAAGTGTGTCTAAAAAAGCTAAGCAAGCATCTTAAAAGTGGGACTGACTCTCAGTTATTTATGTCTGTCTCCTATGCAAGCACACAAAGAAAACCTCTTATTTTGAAAAATAAACTGAATTGTAAAAAGTTTCAGGTTTTATATATAAAGAGTATAAAGAATAAAATAATTGTTAAAAAAAGCATAAAAGATACAAGGAAAAGCTAAAATATGTTTTCTTTTTATACATACCATTAACCTCTTCAGATGATATTGATTGCTAAGTGACAAAATAGGAGGCAGGGGCGGGCAGAGGCTCTAATTCCCAATCTTGCAACATGTCAGACTGTGCTAGGAATTTGTCTGGTGGGGCAGAGGTAAGGGGGGTGATGCAGGAAGCTTTCAGAGTCAGCACAGGAGCTTCATCTGGGCAGTATCTCAGGTCTGAGGAAAGCAGTGAGGGTTTCATCTAGAGAAGGAGAGGAGCCAGTCCTTTCCTCCCCTCTGGAGCCAGCCAGGCTGGAACCCCTCACTCAAGCACCACAGGCTCTGGGCAGCTTTGAGCCACCGCTCATTCTGCAGCACAGTGCTCTAAGTGCTGCACTCTAGCCCCAAGCAAGAAATATGTAAAGGCAGATAATCCACCTCCTAATCATCAAAGATATCTTTTTTTCCAAAGTTATTTACAGGCAAGACATACCAGGTTATTGAACCACCAGTGTGCTTTGTTAGGGCCGTGGTAGCCTAGCAGCAATAAGATGAGATATGGTATATGCAAAGATACATTTGGTGCCTGTAATTGTTTCCTAAGCTCTGTACCTCTGGTTTTAAGCCTTATTTTTTTCCTGCTGTCACAGCAGTATCAGCCATTAAGGAGACATGAGATACTCAGTTTACATGGGAGAGGAAGAAGGGAGTTTTACTGTGCCTTTCTGTGTAATTGCTGTCTTTGTATTCACATCTTTTCCCTGAAAGTTCCAGTCCCTCTACTACATCCTGCTTTTAAAATGGTATAAACATTCATCTGAAGCTGTGAAAGCATTGTTTGAACCCAGGATCAGAGCCATGAACAAAGACTAAACCAGATTTCCCTCTCACTCATTCACAGAGATCTCATTTCTCAGCATCTGCTGCTTTATTTCAATGTCACCTTTCAGCAGCCCTTTGGCAAGAGTTCTGTATTTATTTATAAGCTAATGCATTTATGTTTGGCTAATATATGCATTATGACATTAACCAACCTTAAACATTGTTCTTCTCTCTAAACTTATATGCCTTTATATGTGCTAGTTTTAAATGTTAAGTGACAAAGTCAAAATACTTGGAAATAGCTGTTTGAGTCCGTTTAAATTCTTTGCTCATATGTAAATTCAAAATTCTGCATTAGAATAGAACATTTGCTCATTGTTTCCCCCCCCCCCCACCTGATCATTAGTTTCTCTCAGGGGAAATACACTGGCAAAATCACAAAATAGCAGTGCCACAATAGAAGAAATATGGAAGAATGCCAGTGTGTAAAAATATCCTCCCCAAAAGCCAGTACACAGGAACATAAATATATCTGCGAAGTCCTGGGTGATAATCCCCCAAGGCCAGTGACCAAGACATGGTAGGCTTTTAGTCTACTGTGGGGCACAGTGTGGTCTGACCACAAACGTCAGTAGCTGCAAAATGTAGGGGGTACAAAACACCAAAAAAACCCACAAAATCTATAATGCACCATTAAACAGCGAACAAGAAAAAATCAATTTCAGTGCCAGCTTTTAAGTAAATCTACTGTGTGTCTAGCAGTAGACACATCAAAGACATTTTCCTGGCCCCTGCTAATGTTCAAATTGGTGCTCCAAGTTGCCACCCAGCAACTCACCTCAGATGGGAATCAGCAATGTGTCACCTAGAATCAGCAGTCCTGCCTTCACACAAAGAGAAAGACCATTTGTCCAGGCAAAATGCATGCCATTCAGAATCAATGTCTTTAAATAAAATCATAAGTAAGTTTAATTAGTGAGCAGCAATAAAGTAATTGAACATTGATGAATATAGAGAAAGGTAGCACAAAATAAGAATAATGCAAGAAAGACTGATGAGAACAGACTCTCATGAAACACACTGGCATCTAAAATGTGATTTAATACAATCAGTTCAGTAAATCTGAGAATATTAAAAACGTTCTTAAATTGCCAGTACAGAAGCTAGCTTCTTCCTGTTTCTGTAGATCTGAAAGGGAAGACAACTGATGAAATGAAGAGAATTATACTCTGAGATAAGTCCATAAGACTTCTGCTACCCACCTCTGGAATGGTAAAGCCATTTCAAAGCCCTTAGGCTACTGTGCACCCCCACACTTAAACCAAATTCTCTAGCTAGAATATGAAAACCAGAAAGGAATGTAGTGAGCTATTTACAATTGCCTGGTCTGAAGCAATACAGTGTAAAAAGAGATAGAGAAAGCTAGCTGGGAAAGAAGCTGGTAAATAGGTACATACCAATGTTCAAGACAAATTTAGGCTAGATATGAGATCAGGGTTCTGTTAGTTTTTAGGAAGAATAACTTGCCCAGTAGGACATATTTTATAGCCTTAGGGTCCCTATACAAATAAAACAAGCAGATCTCTTAGAGGAATGCATGCAAAATTATTCAGAAATTATGTGTTTATTATTATAAGGCTGAAAAAGAACCAAAGGAAATGCTATAAGAAGAACCATATGTTGAAGCATTATTCACCTTTTATCCTCAAAAACATGTTTTTAATGTGGGCACTCCGAAGGCTCATTTCAACAAGCAATAGCCTCTGCAGCTGCTGAAAGAAAAACGAAAGCTTCTATGCATGGCAATCATGGAGACTTATTTATGAAATCCATTGGCAAATTTAAACTATTGCAGCCTCCTATTCCATGTTAAAGACTACCCTACTATCACCCTAAGATCTGATCTGTGTGGCACAAATTCTCTTCTGAGTTAAAGCAAAAAGTGATTCCCTGTGGTTCAGGGAAATACTGTTGGGTTTGTTCTTCCCATAGGACAGAGATCAGCCACTTAGCAATCACTGAGGATAAACACAGACTTTAATCCAGCGTTCATGGCATGGGCAGCGACTGGGGAACCTTGTTGCACTGGAGCTGAAGTGAGAGGCAGCAGAGCAGAATGGTGACTGTTGATCTGACGGGTCCTGCACACCACGGGGATTGGCATTTTTACTGTGCCCCACAAGGGACAGGTGGACACATGTTGGGCTGAAAGGATACCTTCTCAGAGGCGCAAAAGCAAGCTAGCCCCACTCTTCCCCCAGTGAATTTCCTGCCCTCAGTGTCATACTGACAGGTTCTACTGCTGCCTCCAGATGTGATCCAGCTACCTCCTTGTTATCAAGAAGAGAAAGGTGGCTGTTTCAATGTTTCTTTAAATAATTACCTCTAAAGGCTAACCTAAGTCACCAGCCTGTGGAGCTCTTCAGCTTAGGGTCACAGACACTTGCAAAATATTTATTGTTATGACATTTTGGGGAAGACCAATTCTAATTTTAGCTTTAGCTAGCAGGTTGAATCCTGGCAGGAAGATGGGAGATTTTTATTTAAAATACTGTCCGGAATAGTGAGGCATTGCCAGACCTCAGCCCTTCTGCAAATACAGTTTCCACATGATTGTGAAGGGAAGCTTTATCTGCTCCCTTTCTCCATTCACCCCAGATGGCAATATGGTCCTGGCCTGGATACTGAGTACATGTTATTTTCTCTGTAATATCTGTGACCAATAATACAACTTGCAAAAAAGTTAGAGACCAAGCAGTATATGAAGGCTGTTAACCCAAGTGTGCCTCTGAGCACAAGTCCTCTCAGCGAAATCAAGGCACTACAGCCCTCCTTTCACCCAGATGGTGATCTTTCATTTTTTTACTTACAAAAAAATGCTGTGTATTAATTTTTATGTTATTATTAGGTGTCTGTAGGGACTTCTAAGACCTGGGTGTTGTGCAGTGCTCAAGGACACACTGCGGATTGTCACCTCAAGGCTCTCAGGGTAGTCTTGACATCATATAGGACATTTCTGGGACTGCTGCTGCCGCTGTCAGCAGGAGCAAACATTGAGTTTTTTATTCTCTTATTAGTCCTCAGAAACCCTCTGGTGCCACAAGGTCAGAGCTTGTGTTTGTACAAGGAATGCTGCAGTGTGTTCACTTTCAATATGCAACTTTACCTGCTGTGAATGGAATTAAATTATTTTACATATAAAATGGCTATGTAAAATTAATCATAAATAGTTTTAAAAGAAAATCATGTCTATGATGTAGCTTATAAACCAGATTTTCACTCAGATGTTTTTAGTCTGTCATTGTTGCCCCTGCAGCTATTATTGCTGGATCTGAAATGTCAGAATATAGGCTTCCTATCCATCACCTAAAGGAACAGCTGTTCCCAGCATAAGGGCAAGACAAAGTAAGTAAAGCTTCAAAGGCAATGTTAGCAGGTTTCTGTAAGTATTAAAAATCTTCTTAAGAAATATTACTCAACAAAAAGAAAGAGAATACCAGTAAAAACTCTTATTTTTTACATGCACACAGGCACACTCATACACAGACTACTCTCATACTAGTGACAAATAAAAGGAAAGAGTTGAACTGAAAACTGCAAGAAAGGATGTGGGTTCAGTGGAGCTATATAAAACCTGTATGAAACCACTGGAGAAGTCAATCCAAGCTACTCTCTCCTTATACGGTGCCCAGTGCTAGCTCTTGTACTCTCGCTGTGCGAGCAGAAATTCCCACTGATGTGTTGGTTTGTGTTCTGTAAATTAGATGTGGGCAGTGCTGAATTCAACAAGGGCTTTCTTTTTAAGTGTTAGCTACACTCTAGGGGTGACATGTTGACCAAAGTCAAAGGGTAAAATCCTGGCCCCACAAAATTCAGTGGTAAAATTTCCTTTGCTTAGGCACCTGTTCTCCAGGTTGTTGCCACCTTTAATCCATTATATTGTCTTCTGAGAAACAAATGCATCTGAAACCTCTTTATGTAGTGTCTTTGACTCTCTGTCTACGGGTTCCTGTAGGAGCCTCTTAGAAGGGGTCCTCTTCTGAGAAGTTTGACACCCCCATTCCCTCCTTGGCCTTGGATCATCAATTACATTTCAGCAACAAGCATTTCATTCAAACAGGAAGAGAAATATGGCTCCCTTGATAGCAAAAATCAAAAATAACTTTTGCAATTTTCACTTGTTTAAGGCAGGTAGTAGTTTGAATGTTATGCAGGAGTTGTAGACTAAGAAATCACATCATCCAGTAATCCTTGAGATTACATCTGTAAATTCAGCAGTATTTTGAAATATTTAGTATTGTGTACACACATAAGGTAGAAAAATTCTGTCTCTGCACATAGTCATTTACACTCAGCTGTCTCAGGGGAGGAGTTTTCCCAGTTGTGTCTCCAGAGAGTATTAAATCTACAGTCCTCAGGTACAAATTATTTCCTCAGAGTGCTGCTCTCTCAAGCTCCATCATTTACAATTTGTCATGTCTTCCTACACATTTCCAACTTTTCCACCTAGTCTCCATAAAATGGTGCCCATAAAAGAGGTGTTAAGGAAGCTTCCCTGTTTGACCATCCAGGAGCCACACTGGCACCACCTAAGCTGGGACTGAGGCCCCTTCATAGCTACACATCCCACACTCACAGTCAGACCAGGTTTCCTCACCATCTTGACCCCAGGTTTCCTATGGCAGAGTCTCAGATACCTTGATCCTTAAAATAATGTAATCATGGTGAAATAACAGCTCGAACTGGGTGTCTCCCAGGAGGGACCCAGAACAAGGGAAACCCTGGGCTTTTACACCATCACCATCTTTGTGCTCAGGAGTCTGGAGGTCATCGCTCCTGCCGCATCTCTGAATGTCCCTCACTTGGCTGAGCCCCAGGTCCCTGAGCCCTTTGTTATGCAGAGGATCAGCAGTTCACGGGCTCTTTTCTGGGCTTCCATCATCCAGAGCTCAACCTGTAGCTTGCACTGCACCTGCACACCAAGCTACCTGCACCAAACATCTTCCTCAATACAGGGGACCCCCTGCACCCATAAGATAGAAGCCCCCAGCTTTCAAATGCTCCTTCTTGGAAGACCAATAACAATTTTGGAACAGAAGACATGATAATATACTCATTGTTCACAATCTAAATAACAATGTGCAGCATCAGCTTCTAAATGTCAAGGTCATTTGTGGTATTTCTATTTTGAGTAAAATGGCTCCTTACAGTTTCCATGGTTTCACCTGAAATATGTACTGAGCCACATTGTTAAGAACCTTGAAACCCAACCATTCTAATAAGAAAAAAGAGATCCTCTTCTGTAGGTAGTCAATTTGACTTTTAAATGTAAAGCAGTCTGTGTTTACCCTGAATAGGTTTATGGATCTTTACACTGCATTTGTGAACAAGACCAGATGTTTGGATTACCCCATTTGCCCTTCTTTTTGGTATATTCCACAGTAATACATTTAATTATTTCTACAGCATAGATTTTTTTTTTTTGTTACAGTGGAAAGATTGGCTTTATTGTTTACTACACATAGGGAAATATCTGCTGTATTAAAATAAACTATAGAGAAAACATAGTAGGTCACAGTCATAATAAAAATGCAAAAGAAACACAATATTCTTTAGACAGATTTTGAAGGTTTAGCATTGTTTCAGATTGTATTCTGTATGTTTACATTCAGCTATGAAAATAGTAACAGTTACTAGAAATACCAAATTTTACAGGACAAGATGCATTTTTTCTATTATTGCTGTTACTTAATAAGTATTAATAAGAAACAATGCTTGAAGGAGATTGAAGAATGACTCAGATTAATAAGGCAAGGAATAGTTTAATGAGTTTTAAAACCTCAAAATGCAAAATTAAAACTGTGGATACTAAAAGACAGAAGATTTCCATATTAAGGCCTCCAGTACTGTTCTTGAGCTGCCAGTTTCAGAATGCTCCTCTTTGCAATATTACCGACATAAACACTGTGTTTTGTCACCAAAATGGGGGGATGTAGCTCCACTGATACAGATAGGATTGGAGCAGACACTGCACAGCAGGGAAGTCCATTGTCTCATAAAATTGACACCTTTTCAGCCCAATTTCAAGCAGAATATAGAATCAGGTCATTATTTAAATTTGTCCTTCTTCTTTCTTTCTTTTGAAGCCTATCTATTAGTAGACTGTCATCAGCTGAAGTTCTCATCATTCACATGACATTAGTCTGCAGTATTTTTCTCATTTGCTAGTTATTCTTTTTACAGCTGTAGAAGACACAGAAAATATGGAGGAAGGATTGCCATTTTATCTCTGGTAAATTGCAGTTTCATGTTGTGAAAAGCCTGTTCATTTTCCCCTTATTAGGCCAAGAGATTTTTAAAAGCAGTAAATGGGATCCAACTCACCCACCTGTAGTTGTCTTAGATGTGGCCATTCATGCTGGGTTCATGGACTAGACTCTATATTCAGCAATGCAGAGAGAATTCAGTGGTTGACCTCTAGGCATCTTTTGTTCTTTATATACATGCAATTAATAGTTAGTTACTCCAATGTGAAAATGCTTAGAACATCTGTACAATGACATAGCTCTGAATAGTTTTGCTTAATGTCCACAGTATTTTATACAAATCTAAAATGTGTGAGGACTTAAGACTTTGGCTACGTATTTTGTATTATTTAAAGGCCTTACATATATTTCTGTATTCTTCAGTGGTATTTCTTGGCTGATACAAATCTCATATGTGGGATTTTAAAGTCCTTATGGTTTTAGTTATTAGAGAGGAGGGAAAAAAAAGAAAATAAAAACTGTGCATACCATGTATATTCTCCTACTCTCATTTCATTAGAAATCCTAAAAAAAACTGTAAAAAACTACAAAACTACAATAATTAGTGTCAGTCTTGCTGGTATCCTCCATTTTTCCTGTCTATCCCTATTGCCTTCCTCATCCATCCTTCCAAAAATGTCTGTCCCACTGTTCTGCCAGCTGTGCCAGAAGTCACCTTGTAGGTGTGCAGAAGGATGTCCACCTCCTAGTGTGTGTTCTCTGCATCACAGGAGAGTGGGTGCAGACCACAGAAGGATGACTTGTTCCTGTCAGCCTCACTTTGGTCGTTCTGTACTCTCCTTGTTCAGCCCAACCAGCTGGCCTGAATCTAGCTTTTGAAGCAAAACTAAATTGGTCGAGCAGAGCTTGTGTCGGATCTTCAAAGAGGCTTAATGATGCAAAAAAATATTGCATCTGACACAAAAAATGTGTTAATAAGAGCCCTTTTTTTTAATACAGAGAGATCTTATAGATATGCAAGATCTGTCATCTTCTTTCTTATACCTCAAAGCTCAAGAGAAATGCACAAGTTAGAAAGTATTCTCAGCACTTAGGTATTTCAAATTCCTTCATAGCTTTAGTACCTAGAAGATTAACAGGTGAAAAACACTGTCTGCAGTGCTCTAAAGTAACAGAAATGACTGAAGGCTGCCACATCCTAGCACATGCAAACAAAGCATACAAAGGATGATACAACCAGTTGAGACTATGAGAACTCTATGAACGTTTCACAGACTGATCTGTCTTAGGCAAGCTTACACTTGGGGCAAGGTGCTTAGAAATCTTGTTGGTTTTGGGGTTTTTTTTTCCTTCAGCTGCAAAAAACTCCTTCAGCTCTTTCTTAAAGCTCAGAATATGCATGGCACATCAGTATTGAAACTTTTTCTCTTTTGCTAGTTTTGCAAAAGGCCACACATTGGATTCTTTTCATCAGAATTGCCAGCCCTGGGAGAGAAATTTTCTGCAGTCACTTGGCCTATCCTGCCTGCAAAATAAAATCTGTGCTTCCAAGAGTTTCAGTCAAGAATTTACAGGGAAAGCTTCAAAGCACTGTAGACAGAGAAGAATTTCAAATATGTCTTTGCTATACAGAGCCTTTACTCTTCCCTAAAAGACCATACGGTTGGTGCTCTACTGCCAATTCAGTGAGTGGTAAGAAAGCACAGATTTTTAATCAGCTGTGTTAAAACTCCAGCAATATTTTGTTGCTGCTTTTAGTATTAAAGAATGTAAATATTTTTGAATGGGTTTTACATGAATAACATGAGAATTTTTTTTTTTAAGTTGATGCATTTTTGTGCCTAAAGCATAGAATCATAGAATGATTTGGGTTGGAAGGGACCTAAAAGGTCATCTGATTCTAAATCACAGTGACAGTGTCTACATATTATCTGAGTTTAGAATTCCTTCTCTAGTCACTGAAGATAAACTTCTTGACTCATTTGCCAAATGTAGATACCGAGTGCCATTGGAGAAGTCACAGGACACCTGAGAGCACTGCACAAAGGTGACAGATGTTGCACACATTACAGAGGAGACCCATGACTTTCCAGGCTTCAGCAGGACAGCAGGCAGGATGCTCAAAGGACATTAGGCAAATTCAGGAGAGTTTGGAGCTCCTCTTGCAGGCTGCTGTTTGAGGGTGACTTGAAGAGCTCAGAGCAGCAGGCAGTCTGTCAAGCTGCCTTGATTAGGTTTCTATTAAGAGTAATGAAGTTTAGACAGTTCATTCCCATGTAGTTAGCTGCAGCTAGATACCTGAATCTTAATGTCCATAATCTGTCGCTGAGTCTCACTACAGATGTGCAAGTAAGAACACAAAGCTGTTGGGATTTGTGGAGAGATCAAGTAAAATATGCTGTGCATCAGGTAATACTGATGTTCTAGGGAACAGCAATTTCCAGAATTAAAAAATATCTGGAATAAGTTGATGAATAAAGTCTGTTTCCAGAAAACTATTTGCCATTAAGCATGCAAGAAGCTTTGTCTTTATTCAATGAAGCATTGTAACATACTCTGGGAATTTAGGATGTGCTTAACAGGTCTGCTGATTCAGGACTCTAGCTTCGTCTATTTGCATACATTCTACATGAAATATTGTACTTGTGCACAAGGCTTTGCAACCCCTGGCCACTGTGCATAACCTTAGTGGAAATGGGAAAAACAGTTAAAGTCAAATAACCAGATTTCTGAGCACAGCCATAAGATAACTAGAAAATCACATCCTCATCATACTCAAGCACTCATGGTAGCAGCCAGTTTGCTGACCTACAGCAGCTGATGAAATTGCCTTTGCCTGAGCAACACAGGGGTTTGCCTTCAGTTGCACAGCCTTAGTTCTTCCGTACACATGAAATTCAGTTACATGTTTTTGAGTAAGGAGTATTTGTAGGGGAATTCAGTTTTAGGAAGCTTGCAGACCATAATTGATTGTCAAAAGAGATAGGAAACATCTCTTACCAAGAAGTTTTTTGTGGGTTTTAGATTCTATGAAATACAAAATGGTATAGAGAAGTATTTGACTGTTGCATGCTTCTATAATTAATGGGAACTTGGTAATAAAAATGTTCATTTACTCTTAGTTCGCCTAGGATTTCACTACTGTAAACTTAGATAAAACTCAGATCTCTTCACTCCCACGGCTGAACTGAAAGATTACAAAAGTAAATGGTCATGTTCTCATAGAAGAACCATATGGCAAAGAAAAAAATAATAGTAATTTAACCTCATAAAAAAGAATAAACTGGTCTTATTACCTAACCTAAGTATGGCTCCTTACCAGGGCTGGAAAGATTCTTGTCCTGAATATGTTCTCTAGACTTGTCTGAGGTCTTAGACCTGATTTACTTTTTCAGGATCTGGGTAATTGGCTTAAAATTGGGAGAGGAGGGGGGAATAAGACACATGGGAAGACACATGATAGACACACATGACACTGGCAAACTTCGAGTAGCAGTATTTTATTTTTTGTTAAAAAATCCATTCCACAGTAAAACATCTTAACAAAAATGCCCATCTTCCCAAACCAAATGTGTGTTTGCTTTTTAAACTTGCTTTTTAAACTAAAGACAAGCTTTGCTCAATTTGGTCTCCACCAATGTTCTTTTCTACATTGAACTGAACTGTCAAGTACATTTTCAATTAATTAATTATCCAGAAGCTTTGCTGATTAATTCTACTGAAATGAAAACAGGATGCTGATCTGCTTACCTTGTTCCCCAGATAGCTTTTGTCCAAACTCCCATTAAAAGATTGTTTCTTTAATTTACCTGTTACAGTGAAATATCTGGTTGTTTCTCAGATCTTATTATTATCTTAAGCCACGAACTCCATTAGCATGAGAACAACCATCAATACAATTTCACACTACATAATTATGTTTACTCAGTAAAACACTGCTAATACAGCCCAAAAACACACTATCAACTGAAGTGCAAAAGTCCAAAAGCACCTGGTGAAAGACAAGGCTAGAAGGACTCAAACACTGGTACTGTCCACTAAGGTTCAAATACCTAAAGGGACCTCATTACTTGTGATGTGTGGTCTGCTCTATTTTATTAAATCCTTGTCCTGTAGCTGTGGCTCTGGCATTTTCAAGACAAATCCTTCATCAGTGTTATAAAATTGGGCTAAACTGGCTGACAGTCTGATCCAAACTAATCCTACAGAAACATTAACAAGTCCCAAAAGCAGTTGCTATTAGTAGCTGATCTGTTTGAAGAAAGATGGACCAAGTGTGATGGAGAGGTTAAAATAAGTTCAACAACCTGCGTGCTTGGCCACACAGCTTTCTGTCTCTGTTATCTAACATGCTCACCTCAGAAGAAATCTCTGATTTAATTAGAAGTACCAATCTGGAATTCGTGCACTTACATAACAAATCACCTTGGGAAAGAATTAAACAAAAAGACCTTTCTACTAAGAATACTATCCCCAAATATTAATTATTTATGTTTGTAATAATTACAGCATGGAACTGCACAGCTAGCCAGATCACAGTTTTGCATATGCTGAATTACAATTCTTGCAGACAGAACCTGAGTGGTAATGATCATACTGCAGAAGTATTATGTGTTTCCTCTACCTTTCATTATTCACTGCTATAATGAAACCTTTTCTGTTTTCTAAAATATATTCTGGCCATTGTATTTTTTTTATTTTTTCTTGCCAGATGATCTGCCATCCAGTCAGAAAGCTGAGACTGGTTTAGCTTCTATTTTTAAATCTCTGCATTTGAATTAGGTTCTCTTGGTTTGGTAGGTTTTTTTAAACTCACATCTGCCACTAAAAAAAAAAAAAGAAAAAGGGAAAAAAAAAAGGAAGCAATGGCCGCAGCTCACTTCAATTCAGTGGATTTATAGATCCTGGCAGGTAAGCTTGACACGTTTTTGCAGAACACATAGGACATTTGGGATTAAAGTTACTACTTGTAACTGTGTCATTGGCATTGTAGCAGCGTGCAGGCACTGATTATGTTCTCTCTGCCTTGCCTCCACACCTCTAATCTCAGAGCTGACCCGATTTATATCACCAGCTTTACATGGGCCTGTATGAAATCCAGGAGAGGGAAAAGGGCTGAGACTCCCTGAAAATAAACTCAGCTGGCAAAGAGATTAACCCATTTATAAACACATTTTTGCCTGTTGCTGAGTGTGCAGAGTTTCATCCATTTAAGGAACATAGGCCTAAATCCAGATACTAACACTGCTTGGAAAGGGAGAAGAAGTGGTGTTTTAAATGGATCTGTTGCCAGCACAACAATTCAAATGATTTGGGGATCTTTTGGGAGAGAGGGAAGGGAGGAGACAGAACAGTGAATTTGGAGTCAACATCTCAGAGAAATCATCTGCAGTAGTTGGTGTAAGAAAATATTCTTTTCCTTTCCAAGTACCACTCATCATCGGTATCTTTGGAAAACCTGATGTCCTCTTAAAAGCATTCCCAAACTAGGTGCAATCAGTCATCAATGGCAGAGGTTTATGTAATCTCACATTTACAGTGAGGAAAGCGATTTATGGAGGAGCATAAACATGAGACACAGTGGCCCTCAGGCCTTTGTCAAAGAATTCCCAAAAAACAACTTAGCTGATGCAGAAATTACAAGCATACTTCACAAGTGTACTTGTACCCTTCTGAGCGTGAAGAGTCTTATCCATGTGATGATCCCAGTTCCAAATCCAGATTCTAAGCTTTAAAACACAGAACACCATTTATTCTTATCAAGACCATTTTCTGCCCTTCTATAAAGGGCCTCTGCTGAAGCATCAAATACACAAGACTAGGTTTAAAAACAGTGCTTTGAGAATTACGTTCATACGTAATACCAGGAAACAGGAAGACATGCAAGGTGTTCCCTGGGTAGTTTATGCCAGATGTGGGTGGATGAGTTGTGCAGATGCCAGAGGTGTGTATGAGACTTCTTTGCATATGAGGAGACCTTTATGACTGGGGCTCCATGGCTGGGCAGGCAAAGCATCCATGGAGCTCAGCTGGGCTTCTGGAGCTTCAGCTCATTTGCACCTCTGACTCTGCTTCCCTCTTCTGATTGAGGGCAAGTCCAGAACATTTATAGCTTTAAACTGTATTTAAGGCACTGTAATGGCCTCCCCAAGACCACACCTGGCTGTAGAACTTCAACACTCTGCTTGAAAAGCCAAGGTGCATCTTCCAAGATTGTGGGTGAGAGCAGTGATGAGAGCTTGTGGATGAGAGTCCTTTCCTTGGTCCCTGGGAGTAAGGCAGTAACTGTGCCTGGAGCAAGCACACTGTGCTTATTTGGTGATTTCTTACAGTGTCAGGGCAGTACAGGTCATTGCACCAAAAATACTGGGATAATTCACATTTTTACCTAAAAATATCTAGCAGTAAAATCTTCCTAAATTACCAATAGTCTAAAGCAGGAGAATTATTTTTTCTAAGAGGCGATTCAGGTAGACCCCTAACATAGGTACTTAGAATAATTTCCAGCACTTCTAAGTCAGATCAAAACCAGATTAAAATTGGTATAGGGTTAGGAAAAATTGAGTGTGGTTACAAATCTTACCAAAATCAACTATCCTGAGACTGTGGGAGGAATCATTCTGCCCTTGTCAGCCAGAAAAACGTCATGATTGTATTGCTGTCAAATCTTTCTCTAAATTAAGAGTGTCAAGTTTATTTTTGTACCTGTTACCATTGCATGCCTGGTGTGTATTACATATGTGTAAAAATCCACCTCAAGAGAAATTTTGATTAAAAAGGGAAGAAAAACGCTAAGATGAGTTTGATGTGATAAAAAGAATAAGCAAAAAAAGAAGTTGAGTAGGAGACCAGGTAACAATCTCATTCAGATACTTTGTCATGTGTCCATAGCCAAGGGTCTTTTTCAGACACTTCCATCATATATAAACATAAATATTAAATAAATATAAATTCTACGTTGTCTCTGAAGGGTAATACGAGAGACACACAAGGCAGTATAATGATCAGTTCCAAAATCTATTCTACATTTAAGTGGATTTTAAGGTTGAAAGCACTTGTCAATAATTCAAAGGTAAAATACATTAAGGGACTACTGTAATTATCCAAAGCTTTGGCAATATAAGCTGGGAAACTGAGAATCAAGGAACTGATTATAGAACATCCAGCCATGCAATCATCAGGATTTTGTTGTTACTGTGCCGTATTATGACAGAGCAGAGTTAAGGGTAGCTGACTGCCTCTGTTGTGCCTGTTTTGTCTACATGTATGTTGATAATTTTCAGTGTAAAGTAGCTATATATTTAAATGTAGTTGTTTGCTGACCCTGGTGACTCTACTAAGAAGCAATCAGCCCATCCAGGGACTGCCAGAACACAAATAAGGTTATTCTCCTATCCATACAAACATAAACAACATACTTCAGTGAATTAGAGCAAGAAAGATTAAATTAAAAGACAACCCCTGGTCCCTGACAGCTGTGTCTCCTTTCCTGCACACAGCCCAGAACAGGACATCTTGTATGTTTGAAAATAGCCTAGAAGAAAGTGATCTGTGTGTAAAATCACAGAAAACAGACTGAAAGGGATCTGCAGAGTCCTGCCTAATATATTGCTACGCCCTAACCCCATGCAATGACTCTTTCAATAGGTCACTGTCATAGATAGCAGCAAAAGGAAATTACTCTTTCTTAATGCTTTGCCTTCTTAGCTATGGCTATTTAGGAAAAAAGATCCTTATATAAAGAAGTGAAGAAGTTCTTTTGGGAAAGTGCTGAAACTACAGATGACATAACCAAGTGAAATAAAGCCTGTGTTATGGGCATTAGTCATCCATTCTGCGAGTGTCCAGTCTGTTCAAAATGACAGAGAATGCCTTTGGCAAACTTTGGCATTAGAAAAGAATTGTGATTCCACTTTTGACTTGTTTTCTAAGTCAGATGGTCTACATACGCTTAAAAAAATCTGAACAGCTGAAAGAAAAAAAAGGAGAAATAATAAACATCTTTTTGCTTTCTTCACCACCACTCACCGTGCATCTCAAATCAAGGCTAATTAATTCTTACAATTTATGTTTTCTCCCTGGACAATGTGCTGCCAGATCAGATCAAAACAAAGAAACAAAAAATTTCCACCTGGAATGCAGCCTCATTCAAACAACTGACACAGATTATCCCCACACAGTGGCACGGCAGCTGTGTGCCTTATGCAGCGCATACAGCTGATGGCAAAACAGAAACTGGAGTGGCACAAAGTGAAAACCATCCACTCTGTTTAGTCTGTGGCTGTATGGTTATCAGGATTAAAAAAATATTCTGAATGCTTCCCTCCTTGCTCTCTTCACCCAGGACCTATCAATGACTGCTCTGAAGCAGAATGTCACAATAATGGATGCTCTCAGCAGCCTTCCAGCTGCTGGCTGCTTGCTGCAGAGCTCGTCTCTGACAGCTGCCAAAGGAAGGTTCCCTCTGTTCCACTGGCAGTGGGTGCCTGATCTCACCAGTCCCCAAGTCATCCTAGAAGCCTGACAAAGAGCGTTTTCACTTTGTCCCTCTCGCTGCCCCAGGCTAGGTGGTAGGAAGTTTAGGGTAGGCCAGTTTGGCTGTAGATTTGCTGTTCCTATCATATTTGTTACGTAACTTTGACAACACTTTTACTGCTAGATGTTCTACAAACACCCTAAATCAAAATTATTCTAATAAAGTACTGGCTAAGGGCTGGGCTGTAAAACTGGATGCTGAGTTATAAAGAGATCAAGCGATCAAATGGATTATGAATTTCTAACTAGTATATTGGCTTCATCTTTCACCCTTGATGAGCCACAGACACGAGAGTGGACCAGCATCTCCGTGATTTTGGTCATTTATTTTGTATTCCACCTGACTTGGGAACCCAATGAGTTCATAAAAGCATGAAAATAAATCTCACCATTCTCCTGGTCCTTTGGGAATAGGAGAGCATCCTAACTTCATATGTGTCTTCTTCTCTTCTTGCTTTTCACAGAGTTTGTTGTGTGTCAATAGAAATAGAAATGGAGTTGTTTTTTTCTCCTAGACCAGGCAGTCTGAGTAATGCTTAACTTCTAATATAAGTGCTGGAAATGGATTATTGATACTTCATTGTGCTTCTTAAATTAGTTCATTAGCCAGAGTTCTTTATTTTGTTACAGAACACCAGAAAACATATGAGGTTTTCCTGAGCTTCACCCACTGAGCTTTTACATCCCAGTGGCATTCCACTTTGAGTCTCAGAAAAATGATAAGCAGGATAGTGCCAACTATGTCCATTTTAAAACCTCTTGAACAAAAATAAAAGTTGAATTGTTTTTATAAGTAATTAGGACAGAAAGGAGTCATTGTAGCCCCTTTTATTACAACTATGTGGCATGGTATATGCAAAGTTCTGGGCACACTACCACAGATGAGCACCTCCACAGTCACTGCTGAGGCTGAATCCTGTCCTATCTGTATGTATGCTACACACTTCGATGGACAGCATCAACATAGAAACCTTCCATCTAAGCCTGGCCAACATTTTCTGCTACAAACCCCATATGCAAGTGCTTAGAAATTTACATAAAGGGCATATATAAACATATTTGTATGGGACTTCCCACTTCATTCAGAACAAAAAATTAAACATATTTTTTAAAATCCATTGTCATTGGCAATAAAACATCTTGATGCAGGAAAACATTCAAAAAGTGACTGAGTGCATGGAACTAGATGTATGTTACCTCAAGGATAATCTTGGATGGTTGGCTTCAAAGATGGGTTCATTTGATTCAAAGAATGGTATTGCTGCTTTGGAAATTATCCAGCAAAACATGCCTGCCGATTTAACCTCCCAAAGGAGACAGCTTGATACAGGCAGGAAGTCAGGAGAGTGTAGTAAGGCTTTGCTCCTGAGCACCTATTACAGCTGCAGTCACAGCACCTCCCCCAAAAAACGGGGTTAGGGATGAGGCAGGAATAGCAGAATTTGGGCTGAGTCTGAGTACTGCCCCTCAGGGGTGACAATATTGCTGAGAGACACAGCAGAATTTACTCTGTGCTCAGAGCAGTGACAATCTCTCCATTAAGTCTAGTGTACTGATTGCAGGTAGTGATCGAAATTACATCTCAAATATATTCCGTAGAGTTTGACTCTCTGGTGGTACAAACCTGACTGAGGTTATAAGAGCTCTGTCAATCAATTTAGCTATAAATCTGGCTTTTCAACTATCAGTACCCAAATACTGAGTAAACAGAGAAACTCTATTAATACACAATGATAACATTCAGAAACACCTGGATGAGTCCAGCTGCAGCCAGTTTTGTCCTCTGTAACCTCTGTTCAGCTCTGCCACACATCATTTTGAAAATTGACCCTGTGCCCTTAGCTCTTGCTGCACTGATTAATCCCACTGTCTCATTTCCAGAAACAAAAAATATAGTTAAGAAGAGATCCTCTCTAATGTAACTATTAAGGGTGTCAGCCATACGTTGTTTATTGCGCAATGCATTTCACCAATGCCACAGAGATGCTGCTAGAAAATCAGCAGAGCTGGTGCTATAAGCTGCTCTCATTTCCAAGAACAGCATTTGAGATAAGCTGTTCCTTCAGCAGCCAGAAAATGTTTAGTAGCTGTGAATCCTCTGTGCTTGGCTGCAGGTACATTATTAGAGCTTACAAGACTGATTCAGTAAGTGATATCATCAGGGGTGCCTTACAGAAGATATTCACTGGAGCTGTGATAATAAAGGACACAAACCAGTGACTGTATAACCCTGAACTTGCTCTAAAGACAGAGAGGAACCAAGGAGAAAAGAATTCTCAGCTGAAAGTAAAACATACAACTGGGAAGTTTCAAATTGGGAATTTTCTCTGTATGTCCTGATAATAGATCCAAAGTCCACTGGCCAGAAGCTACACAGGTGCAGTTGAACAACCTGCAGCTCTGAAACAAGTTTGATTAATTAACTGTGCCCTCTTTTCTGTCTGTGATTAAACTGTGAGAAATGGGATTTAGCTGGTATGGCCACAAGACCTCACACACTGCAAGGCCCATGTTTACCTCCCTTGCTTTCCTGTTTTGTGTCCCTGCTCTGCCAGTTCCTCCTTTAGCTTTTCCCCATGCAGACCCAGTTCCATGTCTGCAGATTCTCAGCCAGTGCTTCTCTCTAACAAGCCCTGGGCCCAGGGGCTCACAGATGCATTTGTGGGGGACATGAGGACTTTTTCTGCAATGTGCTCAGCTTTATCCTCTTTATCGCTGTGGCCAGAAAACACAAGCCTCCACTTTAAAAAGCAAATATTCTGCATTTTTAACTCACTGCTAATATAGTAATATACCATTTATATACCAGTGAAAGTTGTTCTTTTAATCTCTGAGCAGACTTAGTCCTAATGCTTAACCCAGGTCATGAAGCAACCTTTTGTGGTGCTCTGTCATGTTTCATCAACCACATAACACAGGTTGTCTAACCATAATGGATAAAGCAGGCTGAAATGTGGCATATTAATAGATCTGCTACAACCCCAAAATTCATAGGTCTGTCCTGCATTATATGATGCTGCCTAGAGGTGCTCAAACCAGATTTGGCATCAAGTATCATCTAGATCCATAGCAAGACCTTTTACCTGTGCCTTTCTGTCCTAGTTCCCAGATGAAAAATAGCACCCAAATTCCTTCCCAATTAATACATGAGGAGGAAAGAGATTCAGGACTTGTTTGTTCAAGCTTGGGGAGGGAACGTGGTACAATAGTTACACAGTTAATGCTCCTAGCACAGACTCCCTCAGGATCACCTGTACAAATAAGATAGTGAAGGATCCAGACCTTTGGGCCAGATCCAGCATCACCAGTTCCAACAGAAAGCTCCTACTCATCTCAGTGGATTCTAAATTAAGCCCTCAGGCCCTGAAAGGCAGCTGCTCAGAAAATTATGCTAGGTCATGGCTAGAGACCAGGCACTGCAGTCCTGGGGATTACTGAATATTTTATGATTCAGTTATTAAAAGATGTGTATCAGAAATCTATCAGGTTGGGCATCCATAACCCTGGCTGCTCCTGGGGAATTGAGGGAGGATATTAGCAGAAGAGCTATTTCAGGACTGCAGGAGTCTGCCTCCAATAAACCAATACTTTCGTGCAGCAAGGGACTTTACTGGATATTCTCGTATCTGTCAGTAGGTGTGGGGCTGACTCACGCTCTGTTGCAGTAAATAGCCGTAACAGATTATTCAGGGGTGAGCTGCCCTGTGGATGTCTCTGGCCTCCTGGAGACAGATCAGGGCAGGGCCAGGTCAGACACCTGAGAACAACCACCTCCTCCCAGGCTTGTATGCACACGGGGTCGAGGCCTTCTGGATGTGAAGCAGAAGGAAAAACTTCTGGAAAGAGAATGGCTGCAGGGAGCCGTGCACAGCGAGGGCAGGTTTGAGCAGGCATCTCAGGGTACAGCTGTGATTTCAGCACTCAGTTCATCCAAACTGAATCAGGCTGTTCCCAACACAACCTTAGAGGTATTGCCATGAAAGAGCAGCTGGATAACAACCTACTTTAAAAGACACATCAACAATAGCACAGTTGCATAAGTTTACTTCAGTACAATATGTAAACAAGCTAAATCACTGTTAATTACTTTTTAATGATTGTTAAATCCTGCTATGATATGAAATGCCAATCAGTTTGCTGTTTTTAGATTCTTGAAGAGAATAGCAATGCCTACTTGCTTAATTCTAGTCCTAACCTAGCTGATCCAAGATGAATAGCAAAAGAGATGTGAGAAATTAAGTCAGTTTTTTTTTTTAATTACTCTTTTAGTCTTTGTACCTCATATCAATGTTTTCGAAGACAATGAAAGATTTCACATGTAGATGTATGTAGCCAAAGAAAGAGCTGAAGGTACACCAGAGCAGTAAAGTGCTTCTGATTTCTTTCCCAGCCTGACTCGCTGAAAATAAAAACGCTTGGGATAAATCTCACAAGAACTACTATGAACTCCACCTTGAGATGGTCTGTAGGGAAACCCCATGTTCCTGACAAAAGTGATTTAGATTGTAATATGCAGTCCATAATGTTCACTAAACCAAAAGTGACAGTGACAGTGTTAAACAGACTTTAATACCCAGTAACATTTGTCTGTCTTCTGATTTCCAGTTCTGCTCAGGAACAGTGACTGCAAACACTGATGCTTTGGGAATTGTGGCTAGGAATGGATCAGACTGAGGAGCACCATACCAACAGAAGCAGATACTTTTCTTCAAGTAGTGCTGTAAGAGAAAGGAACCTGGCCCAGTATCTGTTATAAATAGTAGTAATGCTCTGTATTCTGATTCAAATGTATCACCACAGTGTTGCGGTTATCCTTACAACAGCATTGTATTTTCTGTCTGAAAGAAAAAGGGCAGAGAAAGCAAATGGGGTCAGATTCTCCTCCTAAGTTCTCTACTTTGACACATATTTTGGGCATGGCCAGGGGCCACTCAGGACAGTGGTCCTCTGCCATGGCAGCACAAAGGGAGCTGACAGCCTCTCTAAAATCCACCCAACATATAACAAGAGGCCTGTCCCATCCCAGCAAGGGCCAGCAAACCTAAGTCAGGATTCTGTTACCCCCAGATAAGGGAGTGTTGTGGGTACCCAAGGGCTGGTTTCACATCCACTGAACCAGGGTGAGAAGTGATACAGCCAGGGTTGCATGGTGTTGTGTCACAGTAACGAAACCTCTGAATACAAATTGACTGAGTGTTCATCTTAATTAAACTGTTTTAAAGGTCAGGCACTCCAGTTCCTACGTGCAACTCCTGGATGTCAAAGCTCATCCTCTAGCAATCAATCCGTTAATGACCTCCCTGAACACCGGTTACTGCCCTCACACAGTTGCCCGGCTGTTCAGGCTGGCTGGGATGCAGCAGACAGCTCATCCATCTGGACACCATCTGCCTCTCAGGAGTACCGAGTCATGCTACTGAGGGCTGAAGCAACCCCGTGCAAGCTGTGATGTACAGAACACACACAGGCAAAGAAAATCCATCTGCAATCCCTGCAAGGACACCACAGATTTTGTCCTAAATCTCTACTGCAACAGGTGGTTGTGCTGACCCGGGATATCCATGGAGTCTTGTCCCCTGTTTGCAGTGATAGAAAGAACGCTGCATTTTTTGAGTGGCTCACCCTGTGCGTCTCTTCTGGATGACAGGCTGGTGTCTGCCTCACAGCTGACAGACAGAAAGGAGATTTGATTATTTGTCAGCTGGAAAAAACAACAGTGATCCTCTCTTGCAGTCTCTGGAGAGGTGAAGAGGGAGTGTCTGCTCTTAATTATAGCCTCCAGACTGGATCGTGTCCTGAGAAGCTGAGAGCAGGATCATACATATACATATACATATACATATACATATACATATACATATACATATACATATATATACATATACTGGTAACTGACTCACTGTGCGTATTTGTGGAGACAAAAAAAA
>VZTX01017798.1:116126-245194 GCA_013400915.1 Pardalotus punctatus | reverse complement strand
ATACGGGTACGGGCCCCCCGGGGGGTTTTGGTGGAAAAAAAAAAAAAAAAAAAAAAAAAAAAAAAAACCAACCCAAAAAAACCCCAAAAAACCCCCCGGCAAAAAAAAAAAAAAAAAAGCAAACAAAAAACAAACCCCAAAAATAAGTGTAAACTAACATGGCAACACTGTACACTTTACTCACTGTAGCCTGCACTTCACTGTGCACCAAATGTGCAAGAGCCATGGAGGAAGGATTTCCGGAAAAACACCTCTCTCTCACCTGGTATTTGGCATCTTATTGCTGTAATGCCTCTCACTATGTCTTGCACTGGTAGAGAATCCTGACCACCCTGCACAACACAAGTGTCAACCGGACCCAGTGAAGCAGAAATTAATGCATTTAGGAAGTCTGGGTATTTTCAAATGGTTGCATTAAGGAAAATGAAATGTTTTCAGAGGATATTTTTAAAGCTTGTTTTCATTAAAAATAAAAACCTCTGTGATCTTTTAAAGGGCAGTGGTAGTGTGGTAGACATAACTGCTCAATAACTGCAGTGGCAAAACAAAGTCTTTGTAAATGCTATGAATCATTTAAATCACCATTAAAAATAGCATTATAAAAACAATTCCTGCTTCTGGAAATATTAATGATGAAGGAACTTAAAGTGCAGTTAACTGTGTGCTGGATTATAGTCAGGATCCTGGTTCTCCTGCCGCAGGAATTGATCAAACTTCTGCCAGTATTTTCTACAAGATTTACGATCCCTGCAAGACGGGTCTGTTCCCCACAGTCACTCCCTGATTTTGTCAGACAGCCTAATGAGGATCCAACTCACCTAATTCAATCCATCTATAAATGAGAGCTGCAGTCTAAGCTGGCTTTGTGAGCTTCTTTGTCAGTCAGTGGAAAGAAACAGGCACTTGAGGAAGGCACTTCATCTTACTCAAGGCACTCTAAGATAGGATGACACATCCTGTGGACATGTTTACCTGCTTCTGATTGTAGGATCCAGATGCTCCTACTCACTTTTAAGGGAAGAGATGAATTAGGTAAGATGAGAACCTTGCCTTCATAACCTTGCAAAAGGGAAGGAATCACAGGCACAAATAGCAGCAGTGCCCAGCTGGACAAGTCATACTTCAGTACTTTTTGCTGTGCTCTGGTTTCTCCTGCCAGCCCTGGGGTAAGCCCAAAAACTGAGTCACCAGTGGTATTATTCCATGTTGAGTATGGAGCCTGCTCTGCTATGGTTCTGGTCTTCCACTCTGACCTCTGAGCTTTGTATCAGGGCAATTGTTCTGACAGTCCCACACTGAAATACGGTACCTTGCACAAGGAACACTGAGGACAGCTGATTCACTAATTCCTTTGCCTAAGTCAAAATTAAATTATTGTTTTGATGTTGTGTTTATTGTGATGTTGTGATTATTGTTTGATGTACCAAAAAAGTGTTGGTATCTTTTTCTTAGTGAACTGATTTTCTTAGAATTTGGATTGTACATGTGAAGAACTTTCAATGACAAAAATGTGAGTGCTGAGTTCTCATCTTCAGCTAACCCTAGGTTTTTCTCACTTATGTGCTCCTCATGAGAGTAAAGGGCACAGACTTCCTTCGACAACATCTGTTTCATAACCTCTGAGATCACTGCCTGGCCAAAATCATGATGGGATTCAAGAGCTGCTAAGGAGAGCATAAGAAAAACAAATACACATGCCCATATGATTATAACATTGCTTAAGCTTTGTTTGGTATATTGTAGAACAGGGGGAGGTTAATTTCAGGAAGTCTACATGAAATTCTGTCTCAACAGAAAAAAATTTGAAATGTTGCTCTGTAAACATGGAGTTTTGTTTTTTTTGAGACCTTTCTTGGTGGTCTCAACAATGTATCTGACATGACCTTGTGAATTAAAATATATTCATATATATATAATTAATATAGATAATTCATATATTCATAAAAAATTTTCATGTTAAATAAAATTTCATTTGAATGAAAGAAAAGGGAAAGAACTGGGTAGTCTGCCTCCAGGTCTAGCTTATATCCCAGTTTTTTCCCTGAAATTCTTTTTCCGATTGAATGCACAAGCAAATCTACTCCACGCAAAAAAGGCCACATCCTACAGAACCATCTCTACAATTATTCTATAGCTGGTTTCAGCCAAATGCCAACATGGCATAACAGGGACACAGAAACACCTAGGACTTGATATCCAGATTTACAACAGAGCAGATTTATGTTCATGACCGAACATGCCCCAAGGAGTCATGTCTCTTTACAGTGTATTGATTGCTTATATACTCTATCTGATCTCAGAACTGGATGTATAGATCTGCCTCACAACTCTCATCCTTTGCCTGCTCATAAATACATCTAGAACCCGTCAATGTTTTCATTATGCATATATTACATATGACTGGTCAAATTATTCAATATAATTGTTGTTTATACATAAAGTTTATAGTTAAATTGGAAAAATGCTTTATTCACCATAAAACGTTTGCCTCCCTGTACTTAAATGGTGGGTGATTTTCATCATTCTTGATCTATAACCAAATCATAATTACTTTGACAGCTCTTTTCTATCAACACTTTACATCGTTGTGCCATTTTTTCACTTATTTTAAATCTTTACCTTGCTGGGCTCCAGAAACATGAACAGTTCTGCATGTTTGAATGTGCACTGTTGACCAGAGTAGAACAGGAAAAAGAGAGCAATGCCAATTTTCTGCTCTATTTTAGGAAGAGCTGGTGTCCTTACATCCCCTCTTCCTGCTGATTGGTAAGAAAAAATTATGACCGTCTTTAAAAAGATTGGAAACTTGATTTTATTACATTAAACATCCCTTTCCTACCCCAGTTGCAGTTGTACCTGCAGCTAAATACTTGAACCCTCTGTCCTGCTTTGATGAAGAAAATGAAGACATGAAAAGACATGTTGACAAAATCAGCAGCTGCTCTTATTGGGACTGTTTTTTTTGCAGTTTCTGACTTTCTTGAAAGATGTGCAAATCCTAGTGCTAACACCATTCATGAATGTATCAGACACGGTTCTAGCTATTATAATATTTTCCCATTTGTTAGATCTAGAGTGTTGGGCATCTGGTCCAGAAATCTGAAATATGGGGGCGTGAGCTACTAAGTATTATCTTCACAGCCTTCCATGCAGCAGTAGCAGTGCTCTCAGCAAACCATTTAGACAGCAGATTTCTGCTCTGTTACCTGGAATGCTGGAATATTGTTATATACAACTCACCTGGAAGTATTGCCCTCAGAACATGGTAGTTGCAGGGAGGATATCATAAACAACAGCAAAGAGACACAATTACTTGAGAACTGCTTCCAAGTTCATTTCTCTGATTTACAGAAAAAAAAAAAAAGAAGCATCTTCTTTAGGAGAGATGCTGGAAATATCTCATCAAGGGAGATTTTGGAATAACAACTCAAAATCATAATAGCTGCATATTGCTCTGATGTTTGAAGAATATGAACATTTTTTTCTCTAGATCTGCTGTCTTATAACACTGTTATCCATACCAGTGAGTCAACCCAAGCTTCTGTTGAGGTCATGCACCAAAGTTATCCTTGGAGTCACACAGCACTGATCAGCTGGAGAGAAAAAAAATCTTCAACTGGTTCTGGGAAGAGAGAGGATTAGGTTCCTAATGTTCACCAAAAGAAAAAAAAGAATATATAGACATATGTAGTGACCCTATTTCACCTGCACAGAAAGGAGACCATCTGTGAATAATGAATTCCACATTCAGCAATAGTTACTTGGAAACTCTGACGTTTTGGGACTTTATTGAAACAGATACTGCAAATAAAACATCTTACATTAGACTAAACATGACAGCTAAGGCTGAATTTTTTTTTAAAGATGAACATTCCAAGAGTGTGGTATGTTACGTTCCTTACTTAGAGACCATAGACTCTTTACAATAAATTGCCACATAAACATTTCAAACAGAGCTGCCAGACTCACTGCCATCTCCAAAACAATATGGTTACTACAAATGTGCCATGGTGTCAGAATAAAATTAAACTTCTGAAGAATCAAGGTATTACATATACAGAGGCCTTTTGACTCTAGTGGGAGAAAGCCCACCCAGTGACAGAATAGCTGAAGTGGGAAGGAATTTCTGGAGATGATCTGGTCCAAACCACCTGCTCAAGCAGAACCATCTACAATGAGTTGCTCAGGATCACGTCCAGATTTCTCTAAGGATGGGCACTCCACAACCTCTCTGGGCAGCCTGCGCAAGTGCTCGCTCATCCTCACACTGAAGAAATGTTTCCTTGGTCTTCAGAGAGAACTTCCTGTGTTTCAGTGTGTGCCCATTGCCTCTGGTTTTAGCACTGAGCACCACCAAAAAGAGCCTGGCTCTGTCCTCTTTACTCCCTCCCTTCAGGTATTTACATACATTGATGAGATCCCCTGAGCCTTCTCTTCTCCTGACTGGACAGTCCCAGCTGTGTCAGTCTTACAGGAGAGATGCTCCAGTCCTTAAATCCTTTTAGCTGTCTTTCACTGGACACTCTCCACTATGTCCATGCCTCTCTTGTGCTAAGAACGGCCTTGGTAACAGCAGGGCAACAGCCCTCTCTGAGTGGCAGGAACCTCAGCATCTCCTCAGCATCTTGGTAGCCCTGTCAGTCTGGCTGCAGTACTGGAAGAAATCCTAGATTTAGTCCCTCACTAGGAGAGGACTTCCTTCTTCAGCTCATTGCAGAATAGCTCCAGTCCAAAGCAAACATCTATTGCACCTGAATTCTGTTTCCAAACTGTCCTCTGCTACTGCAGTGATAAAAAATGGCCTTTTTGTAGCCAAACATTTGAATTATGCAACATACTCCAAAAGTGAGACACAAATCAGAAATTCATCTTCATTCATCCAGACTGGCATGTTCTAGAGCATGCAATGGAAAATACTTTCTGTAGAATATTTCCCCATAAAGTTAAAAACACCCAAAGAAATGAGGGGGAATTTGGTTATAAGCTATAATGGGCTCCACTGCATTTCAAGAATAGCCTCTGTGTGTGTTCTGCATGTTAAATGTAATCATAGTCTTTAAAAAGGAGAGTGCATTCAGCATTCAGCAGTCCAGGAATAGAGGACAGGCAAGACAATAGACAGGGACAAACTGACCTCAAGTGTAAATTACTAACATGGGAATTTTAGTAATGTAGACAGTACTGTCTATTTTCCCAATTTTAATGCAAGTCTCAAGATTTTATTTTATTCATAAAGATCCATCTCTTCAAAACAAGCAAATATGCAGAATCCCGACCTTTTTTCTTCTTACAAAAGTACAAGATCTTTTCTATTTAAAGTTTTGGATGGTTTTTTTATTAGTAAAACAGTACTTAGAAAATTCACTTAAAGAGCAGAAGACAGAGGAAGGGAAAAACCCTTTCTGCTTGTGCCACTGTGCTATTTTTTGGCTCTTAGACTTCCCCGCAGCTGCCTTATATCCAGCAACATTAAATTATGGTTATTTACAACACGGTCCATTCTCAGTTACCTAAAGTCTGGATTGGCGAGGCTGAGGAAGATCAGCGCCGAGGCTGGGGAAAATCAGTGCCTCGGCCGAGGAGGCACCAACCAGCGCTCGGTATTTGCAGCCGCAGGGAGATGGGGAAGCACCCGCAGGGCTGCACCCACGCAGCGTTGCGACACGGGGGACACAGGGCTGTGGCTGCTGCTCTCCGCACTCTGCTGCGGTGACAAAGCTCTCCCCAGCCTGAGTGACCGTGACTGGCGCTCGGTGGCTGCTCCCACCCGGGCCAGTCCCGTGCTTTGTCGCCCGAACGAGGCTTGGCTGCGCTCGGGCTGCTCGACCCAAAAAGCCATTTCCACCCTTGGCCAGGAGAGGGCAGCATTGCGTCAGCAAAAGCAGCCAGGGCTGGGCCGCCCCCTCAGAGAGCGGAATTCCTTGTGGAGTCCAGGGATGAGGGAGCTACAGGATCACGGAATGGCAGAATCCTGGAATAGTATGGGTTTGAAGGGGCCTCTAAAGACCGACTGGCCCAAGACCCCTGCAATGAGCAGGGATGTTCTCAACTCAATCAGATTGGTGAGAGACCTGTCCAAGATGACCTCGAATGTTTCCAGGGATGGAGCACGTAGAGCATTTTTGAGCAACCCGTGCCAGTGTTTCCCCACCCTCATCGTAGAGAATTTCTTCCTTCTCTCTAGTAAAAATCTACCCTCTTTCAGTTTAGAACGTTTACTCTTTGTCCTAGTCCAACAGGCCCCGCTAAAATGTCTGTCCCTGTCTTTCTCTTAAGTCCCCTTTGGACACGGAAAAGTTGCAATGAGGTGTCCCTGGAGAGTCCTGAGTCCTTTCTTCTCCAGGCTGAACAACCCCAACTGTCTCAGCCTGTCTTCATAGGGATTTTATAACATTTTATACCAATATAACATTTTATACCGATATAATATAGCTTTCCTACTCCCATTTTTAACTATTGTGTTTTGCTGCTTTATATAGTTTAGAAGAAGGTCCCATTAGACCCCAACTCACCCTAAGACCCCTCAGCCTCCCAACTCCAAGCCTGCTGAAGCTGCCACCTGAGGGTGTGTAGCTCGATGATTTACCTTCAGAGAGCTGAGATTAATGTAAAGCCTGTGTGCAAATACACTTGAAGAAATGCAGAAACAAGCACAGAACTTTGTTTTAGATTTTTGAAAGTTCAGAAAGGGAGAACAGTGGTCTCTGCAGAGGAGTTCAGTTTGCACACGGCTGTGCTGGCAATGCAGACCCTCATGTGTGTGACCACTAGCCAGCTCATCATCCCCTTCATCCCCCATCTCTGTTTTCTGCCTGTTTGGCTTTCTGCCTCCATTTCCAACCAGTCTGTCCTGCTGGTCTTCCTGTCACAGGCTTGTGCACACTCTGTGTCCCTCTGTGTTCACCTCTGCATCCAGTTAAAGGACTTTCAGCCGTGTCACTTCCTGCTACGGCACTTTCCCTGTGAACTTTAAGCCTGTGGTCATAGGGAGTTTATTGCTCTGTGCTTCGTTCTGACCATTCTTGTGCTTCCCTGATTCAAAATTTTGGGGCAAATATCTCCCTTACAGACCCTGAGGAACAGGCTCTGAGCCATAAATCCACTGTGGGGGGAATCCTCTTAAAGGTTTTTCTCAAACCCTCTGGGTGGTATTACTGCACCATTTTGTGAGAAATTCAGCAGCTCAGAAAATCTCCATTCACTGAATTAGGGAAGTGAATAAAGTAATTTCTATTCATGTTCTCAGTGCTTTTCCAGTGCAATGAGGGCCAAAGGGAGGTTTCCTCTGTGGAGCCAGTGATCAGGAAGGCAGACAAATGGCGCAGATGAGCACACACCCCACACCCAAGTGTTTCTTTGGAAACACCTCATATTCAAACAACTTTTGCCAAACCTGAGGCAAGTTTCCTGGCAGACTGTGCCAGGCTTTCGATCTAGCACTCACCCACCGCAGATGATCTTTATCAAGATTACTCTAGGGCAGAGCAGACAGACAGCATCCTCCAAGCAATTTACTGGTTTCAATTTGTCTAATATTTTTTCATATCAAAAAGTCAAATCTCACATAATTTCCTACAGAAATGTTTCTTGCTGGCTAACTATAAGCAAAACACCATGACTAGATTCGTCTAAATTTTTATTCATGTGGCCTTTGGTTGTTCTGAATAACAAGAAACCAAGTAACCTACTCCTGCAGAAGCACTGTACACCATTAACAGGTATGGCTTGAGTGATTCACACCTCGTGTGCTTCAAAGAGCTGACAAGGGTTTTATAAACACTAAATAATGAAGTACATCAGCTCTACTGGATAATATAACCATGGAAAAAGAAGACTCAGCTGACATACCACAGAAATCCAGCTCCCTCTTAAAAATTAAAAAGGACTTTACTTAGTCCAAACATATGTAGCTTGACCTAGATGCTTCTGTGAATAGCTCCTTGGGTTTTCAACTACTGAAAAACCAAGAATTTATTCACTTCCATCGCATCAAACTGATGAAAGAAGTCATTGTGGGAGAGTGGCTTACACGGAGGGGAGCTGCCTATTGTGTCACCAGCTGCCACAGCATCTCAGCAAACACACGGAGTCTAACTAGGATCAGTTTGGCTAATCAAAGTTAGTCCTCTCACAAGGTCATAGCACAGGCAATAAAGTTGCTGTCCAGAACCTGGGAGAGCACTGGTATCAGTAAACATTTCCTTAACCATGGTACTTGTCAGGGAACAATGCTACACAATTTAAACTGTCGTCAAAATCAGGTCACACTGTGACCAGTTGCCCCATTGTCCCTCCAGTATTCATGGAAATGCCTTCGTAGGTAGTTATGAGCCACACCAACAGAAATCATGGCATGTCCCTGACAAGGTTTGCACTACCAGAAAAAAACCTAATCAATCCTCAACAAAGCCTAATCTTACCACGCACAGGTAAGGAGGGCATGAAATCTCTCCATAGGAACTTAACATTCTCAGGATAGCACACCTGGACCAGACAGTCCTAGAAAGAGAGAGCTCCTGGAAATGGTGCTGTCAGCAGCAACAGTGCTGTGTCCGAGGCTGGAGATAAGGCTGAACCTAAGGAAGGCTGAACAGCATGCTGGTCATTCTGGCAGACCAGCCAGAATCTTATAGACAGATATCTTATATGTTTCATCATTTTCCATGTACCAAGAGATGCGGTTTCCTGAATTTGTGCTGTTGTTACACAGCTATATAAGAAGGTTCAGTCTGTTGGTGAGAAGCAAAACATGATCCCTAGGCAGAGCTAGTAAGTTTTTCCTCTTATTTATTTTGTACTTCCATTTTTCATAAGAGCAGTAGGCTTAATACATCTGCAGTCCTTCCTTCTGTCACTTTTAGTGATGTTTGAACTTCTTGATCAATTGTCCTCATAGACTGAGAGATATAAAGGCCTCAAAGATTTTATGTTGATACAGTTTGCCCAATAACTGCAGTGTGGGTGGAGAGGAAAGAACCCAAACAATCCTCCCACAGAGGAAAGGCAGCACCCAGCAGGTCCTGCCCAGGCCAAGTTTCTACTCTCACTCAGCAATCGTGGACTCAGTGCAGCAGCAGCATGGGAGCTGGACAGTGCTGCATGTGGAAGACTGGAAGACCCATATCACACCTCCACTGGAAAGCAAGCTTAGAGTTATTTATAAAATTCACTATCCTTAGATACACTGTCCTTTTTGCCTTGGACTGATACAATTTACACATTTTTTATTGGTTTCTTGCGTTTTGCTTTCATTATCCTGACATCCAGCAGCTGAAATCTACTTAACTGTGTTTTATCTCCTAGTGCAATAAACCTCTATTAAATTTACTGAAATCATGAAAGTTAAGTTTGCCTAAAATATCTCAACTCCATCTTTTTTGCTACTTTGAGGTTGGTTTATGCCTTTATATGTATAATGAATTAGCCCCCAATATTAACTCACCCTTGTGTGATTCAATGGTGCACTGTGTATTTTCAGGGCTTTGAAAGACAAAGCTAACATTTTGTATACAGTGCAAATGACTCCTTACCACTGCTGATTGCTCTCCTTCTGGTTGGAGACACCTACATTTTCCTATCTATAAATTTAGAAGCAGAAAATCATTAGTTTTCCTCAAATAGTTCAATGATTTTGAGTCAGCCAAACCAAACAACATAAAAAACAGTATCCTGGCCACGGCTCAGTGGAGTGCATAGGGCCTTGTCTGCAGTTTATTCAGTTTATTGCCATGAGATGTGTGGCAATAGGGAGCTCATGTGACTCCCTCTTCTATACATCATGATTGCTCCTTAAGACTGTGCAGTGAACACTTGAGGACCTGCTAAAGATTAAATGATAATTTCTTTGCACCTGAGACAGGGAAGATGTCATTTGAATCTCCATATTGGGTGTAGCTGAAAGCAAAGTGATATCAGTTAACTGATAGCAGACAGACTATTATACTATAAAACATACAGGAAAAAAAATCATTAAAATTCAAGTAGTCTTCTGCAAAGCTGAGATAATATTGCAGCTTGAGCAATTATAAGATGAAATCTTCAAATCCAATTGGACAAAATAAATGAAAGCTAAATCCTTGGTTTTTCCTTTTTTTTTTTACACTTTTTTTCATATGTATCAATACAGATATACAATTGCCGGTTTATTACAGCATAATAGCCATGTCAGCTAATAAATTATTTCACACATTGAAAAATATGTATTTATGAGAGGTACTGGTGCAGTGGTTTGTGGGAACCAGGAAAGTGCTCATTCTGATCGCACAGAGCCATTGACCAATGTCTGCAGTCAGATAACTTGACCTTCTCTTCCCTCAGTCACCCCAGGTGGAAAGTGTGTTAAATGCATCACCCCTGGAAAATGACAGTATGCATTCATGCATTAATGTGTGTTTTACTGCATATAGGATGTTGCACTTTTCCTTCCCCTTCAGTTTGTAGTTTCTGGTTTCCTAAAGTGTTATGCAGAATCCTGTGCAAGTGATGTTTTACATTTCCTGAACCTTTTATATCCTTGAAGTTTAAGAAATTTGATAGCATTAGCTTTCCTCTCTTGAATTTCTAAAGACATTTCAGGCTTGTCTTTTATCTAAATCATTTTGTGGCCCATTAATTGAATAGATAATGTTTCTCAACGAAGTCTGAAGGGTCATTTAGCATTTTCAGCATGACACAGTATATTTTCAGCCAGGGATGAATTTTTTTTTACAGTTTTAACACCAACAAGTGATCCAACCTTCTATATCCACTGTTCTTGATATGTGTAAATCTTTGTGCTGAAATTTAAGCAGAAGAAATCAGGTTTTGGTTAAAATGGCATGTAATTTAATGCCGTCATTGAAAATTCTGAAAAGGCAAGGGAGACATGAACCACTGCTTTTAATAAGATAGGCTAAAATCCCCCAAAGATCTAGCCATTAGTTCTCATAAAATCCAGAGAAAGATTTAATATAATAGGTATTAAAATAGGTGTTTTCAAAGAAAAATCTAGTTATACGACACATTTCAACTTGAAGTCAGTTTTGTAAGCCAGTTTAATCTCTGCTAAAGACCTTTGTTAACCATCCAGGTCAAAGTACTGCCAGTAGTGGCCTGGTGGCACAAGGAGCCCTGTTGCCCGATGGCACAGGAAGTCAAACAGGTAAGCCAAACTTGTTACAATTATTGATAGTATTCTGAACACTGGGCAGTATCCAAAACTGTCAGCCTAAGCTATGTTGAGGCTACTGAGCCATTCTGTTGTACCAAGTACCAAGGAAAGGGGAATGTGCATCCTCCTTGGGGATCTTCTGCCACTGCCAGCTGGGACCCAGTCCTGTAAGGCCTTGGAAACGTGCTAAGCTGAACACAGCTTTTCCAGACCGACATGGACAGGAAGAGAAAATCCTGTTGAACAACTAGTTGGTTGTTTTATGTTTGAAGTCTTTAAGACTTCTTGAATTTTTGGAAAATAAAAGGAAAACTAGGAGGCTTAGTGGTTAAAAAGGGTCTGCAAGTCTAGGATCAGACCTTTGGCAAATCACAGAATCATAGAAAGGTCTGGTTTGGAAGGAGCCTTAAAGATCACCTAGTTCCAATCCCTTACCATGGGCGGGGATACCTTCCACTAGACAAGGTTGCTAAAATAATTATATTTTCTAAATTTAATGAGAATAATTACGCTCCGTAGTATTGTTTCTGTGGACAATCTTTGCACCCGAGTTGGCATAATTTGTGGTGGGTCTTTAATTTCTTAATTTTCTAGTAGCTACTTGTGTGGAAGATAATTTTTAGTGGTTGAACTGGGGAGGGAGAAAGAGAGCTGGTCATTCATGTGAATATATGTTCATACATATACCTATAACTAATAGCTAACAGCTACTTTAAATTTTCAGTGGCCACATTATACAACTACAACCTAAGAATATGGCAGATTATAGTCCATTATATAATTTTAAGTCACAATAACTTCAGGGAGTGTTTTGAAAGTCTGTATGCTCTCTTAGTGAATAGCAAATAACTGCTCTTCATTTCTAGAATTAGTCCCTATTGTTGCAATTCAAGTGGAAGAGATTATAACTGTGTACTCACGTCTTACTCCTCCTTATGGTACAGTTGCTCCAGGGACTGCTTATGAATTCACACTAAGCGTTTATTAAGCAGATCACTCAGAGCTTGCAACTTCTATTTCAGCTCCTGCCATATCACAAAGAAACAACAGGGCAAAACAGGGAAGAAGCATCATAACACATAATGTTATTTTCTCTTTCATGACTGCAGGTGCTAACACAGGACTTAGATTCTCTGTGAAATGAGAGCAGTAGATCACTAAGTTGTGCCAAGAGGTGTCAGAAGTGCCAAAAGAAAATTCTGTAGACTTATGATCTTGGAGAGATAATGAGAGCACTCAGAAGAACTAATCAGCTTTTAAAGTCATCTCTGATCTCCAAATTACTGCAGACCCTGAAATTATTTTTAAAACGGTGTCTCCTGCACATCAGTCTTTGATGAGCACCAACATAAAAGGAGAACCTCAAAGGAGCAGTTGCCCCACATGGTCAGAAATCCTTAGTGTAGTAAAAATACCCAGAGGCTCATGTGAATAAGGCCTTGTGTAGTACCTTTTACTCTGAAAATATTGCTTACCTCCCAAGGGACAGGAAATCTCATATTTTTTAAGTACTAGTGATATGCATGCTCAAGTTGGAAGCTGTGTAGTCCATTCTCAAACCATGAGCTCACCAAGACAGCTGTCAATTCTCACTCCAACCATAAAAGACAACAAGAAGTTATAGAACGACAATTTGGGTTGTTGTATCCAACAACAGCCTGAGCATACTTGGGGCAGATTCTCTAAGAATGAACACTTCTGATTCCTTGTGAATGAATGACACCTTACTTCATGTAGGATTTAATGCCCAGGCAATAAAGGAACTCAGCATCCAACACAAAATAAGTTAGTGTCTATGCTAGTCCTTTTAGAAACCTGATTCCAGCAATGTAATCATTGAAAGAACTGAAAGACTGAATATGTCTTAGCTTTGTAAAGCTATCAAATAGTGCATTTTTAATGTTTTTAATTAAAAAACCCATGTATAATATCTTAATATAAGAAGAAATAGTAACACAGGTGTCAGACAGAGTGCACAAGGGGCTGCCTGTGTGAGCCGGCAGGACTTTCTGAACAAGGGCTGTGGCCTAATACCAACAGATAGATACTTCCTGGGGGGGAACATAAAAAGTCAAAGGAAGAAGTAATGGGAGAAGGACAGTAAAAAAGAGCATTCATGGATTCCTATGTCCATTTTACAAGCAGTAGAAAATATGATACATCTTACTCATATTGCATGGTTCAGGGAGTAGAAGGAAGCACAAAAGCAGCCAAAACAGGGGTCAGTAAGCATCCAGAGACATATGGATGTGCATATTTTCAACTGTGTGCATATCTTTACCTGTTTCAGCTCATTGGCTTTTTGTTCTAGTCCTTTCTTTTACTCCCTCATTTTCTTTCCTGCACGCCACTGTACCTAAAAATGTTTGTTGTCATCCTGCAGCTAACTGTGCTGTCTCATGATTTCCTTTTTCTCCCTGAGCACTTAACTTATCCATTTGCATTGAAAGGTCTCTGGGACAAGGGACACTCAAGCCTTGTGTTTTCCCAATACCTTTAGGCCAACTCTGGTTCCTGTACTGATTTATAAGGTGCTAATCTACTCAGAATAAGAAGCCACAGAGTATCTTAACCGATAGCACTTTTAAAATAGATAATAGCCGCTCACTGCTGAGTTTGTGATCAAAATAGCACAGTATACCTACTTCTTGTGGCAGTCATGAGAATACTTCCAATGCATCTTTTAAATGTCAAAATAAAACAGGCTCTCTTCTCATAATTTCTTACTAACTTATATCTTTTTTTTTCAATGAGCATAGAGGACTCACGTCCTCTAAGAGAAACATTTCTACCATGAAATGAAATTCCTCTCTGTTTTTGATCAGGAGCATTAGAAATGTGTCCCACGTGCACTTTTTCAAAAATTAAATAAATAGATGATGTGTTGGTAGTCGGGTAAAGGCTTGCAACCCTACATTAAATATTTTGATAGGGAAAGGCTATGAGACAAATCAGAATCAAACTCCTCAGCGCCTAGAGGGAGCTTGTTACCTCCTGGTGAACACCCAGTGAGCTCCTGCTCTCAGTGGAAGCAGGGAGATCCTACTGTAAGTAGGCAGAATTAAATTAGAGATGAGCATTAGATAAATTAGATGAGAGAGACACAATCTGAAATAAGCGATTAAAGAAGAAAATCCATTCGATTAAGAATGTGAAACTAAAAAATGTGAGCTCGAGTACACTTCCTTTCTAAGGATGAGCCTGTGTTTCAATCAGAATTGTGGCTTCAGCTGCATGAATAGACCTTTACATTTGAATTAGGCAGTGCAGATGTTGACATCCATGGAGTCCAGCAGGAGCCACCAAACGCAGGACAACCTTGAGTTTGCCATCTGTTGATTACACCAGTGGTCTAAGCTAACACAACCCTGAGTTCTCATTCATTTGTTATAGCAGTGGTCTAAGCTAAGGCAGTTATCTACAGCTAAGGAATTTCACAAACCATGGCTCTGTCCTAGAAACTTTTCAGGTTCTTCCATACTGGAACTTCTTCCTCTGAAGGCAGAGCATGACAGCAGAGAAGGAATGAATGGCAAGAGCAGTTACACAATTTATATGAAACTGTGAATGCAGTTATACTGCCATTTTTTCTGGGGCCAAAAAAATCTTGAGAAGTTTCTGGTTCTCTTTTTTCACCCCTCTTGACTTCACAAAATTTGCTTCCAATGCTGCAGGTTACAGCCCACCACAGTGTACTAATGCAACTCTGTGGGGCAATGCTGTGAACAAAATCACCATGAGGAGGAATTCCAAAATCACACAAGGCAGGAGTTTCTCAAACTGGTATTGACAGCAAGTAGAGTACCTATACAAAGTAAACAGAGTACCTACAACATATGTCTAACTTCTCCTAACAGAATTGTTGCATTTGTATGAGTGGATTTAAAATCAGCTTTTCTCTCATTGTGGGAGCCAGGGTAGGAAACCTTGATCCCTAAATTAGACCACTGCTGTAAATGAACTTGAAGCTTCTGGAATTTTATTTGTGCTTATCTTGAACAAGTTTGGAAGCTCAGGCTTGCCTGTCTTATTTTCCCAAATCTGAGAATGGTAACGCAAACATTTACCAGAGAACAGTGCATCAGGAAAAATCAATTAAGACCTTCTGAAGTGCAGTATTCTACCCCAGGATGTTGCATCTTTTGATTCATCGGAAAAATTTAAAATAAATAAGATCTCTATATACACTAGCCCCCCTTATATATTTAAAATACAGTCCTGTTATTTACAACTGTATTTCCATATTATTTTTCGGCCATATCTTCCAGCTCTTAGAAGTGGTAGATTGCAAAAGCCTGTGCAACCAAAAATTTATCTCACTGATGTTTATATAAGAATACTGGATAAAGCTGGGCCCTACCCAGCCATATGATGAAATAATTTCTGTTGTGTCCTTATGTGAATTTCTGTATTTACTTAACAAAAGGTTTCACTGGGGCTTTTCAGTCCGTATTTACATAGATCCATCAAAGATGGCATAGTTAGACACAGGATGTAGTTGAAAATAGACAATAGCACAGCAGGGTTAAGGTATTGGGCTGCAGCTAAAGTGTTTTGTTAGGAAGATCTGATAAGTGCTTAGACTTTTTGCTAAAATAAAGACCCTGACAACAGTGGGAATTCAACAGGGTAATCACACTTAATGCAGACTGTTTAGAGCAATTAGAGGTGATTGGCAGTGTCTTAATGCCCTTAAACAGAAACAACATATAAAAAGAACTGACCTCAACTGGATTTCAGCTTCGTTGCCAGTTTCAGCCTAATGCATTATATCTATGGTTAATGCACATAAGAGTAAAGAATTTTTTGATTGGTGCTCTAAAGTATTGGTACTGACTCTTCCTGTGCCATGGAAATATCAAAGCACTCCATGTGATATGCAGCCTTATCAGTAGGCAGTGTAAATAAAGAGTTCGTACTTGCCAAGGGATAAATCTCTCTTCCCTGATGTCCATGAGGTGTTTATCAATGAATGGATCAGGAATGCCGTGGGGAAGGCAGGGAGATGGTGACAGATGATCCAAAGGCAGAATGGACTGCAAAGTGTGTTTTTAATGCAAACCAAAGTTTGCAAAGACTCATTTACACACAACTGTGTATTTGTGCTTATAAATAACGCACAGATATTTAATCTTCAGTGGGTGCAATACTCTGGTTTAAATCTCTGCAGACACATTGAAGTCACTGAAATAAGGCTGACTTTCCATTTCCCAGTATTATAGCTCATAACTCTAAGTGGAACTAGCTAATATAATGAATCACCAAGGCAGTTACACACATCTTAGGAGCCTTGGCAGATAATTTCTGATGCTGTCTTAAGGAAAAAAAATTGCTAAGGCATGGCACCCAGTGATGTTGCCAAATGTTGAGTGCTAGGCTGGCCTCGGTAGAAGAGCTGTCTGAAATTATAACGTCACACTTATCCAGAGAGAGGGTATGGCCAGAAAGACAAAACATCTACCTGGAACAATTTAAATATGTCAGCCCAGGTCAGAATTGCCATGGTTTCAGCTGCAATACACAGCTAGGGTAGTCTTATTCTCCTACGTTGCTGCAGTGCAGAAGCTGGGCAGCTTAAAAGTTAAAAGCTTCATTTAGAAGGCAGTACCTCCATAAAACATGCTGTCCTGATAACTTTTGAATGTCTAATGCCACCCAAGTTTTTAATATGTTTTTGATATTTATATTATTTATAATTGTACAATGGTTGTGTGCATAAAATGTCTTGTGTTCATCTAACTTAATCTGTTCTGGAAATATCTGTACTACTATATTGCCACCATTGTAGCAATATATCAGTAACTAGGATGTTGGAGTGGCTGTGAAGTGATGTGGTGAGGGAACAACCATTCCCTCACAATAGTCACACCAGCCAGTACTTTTTGGTCTCTAAGGGGAAGGGGCAATGCTGAAATCCATGGCTGGGTACACTGCTTTAGCAGCAGAATTTATGCAATACAATTTGCATATTTTCGCAAATGCAAAATAGTGATCCAAGGGAGCAATAATCCTCTGCCAGTTTGAATGCACAGTGAGGTGAGCATATACCAAGAGCCCTTCTCTGGACAAAATCTACAGAAAATGAAGATTTGCTCACAGACTTTGCATTATGACAGACAGTAAAGAAAGCTGCTGGTTTAGCTTTCTTAATCAGAGCCCTAGGTTTAATCAGTAGTCATAGTAATCCCATCTGCACAAGGCTGGGAATTGCCTTGGTTTAGCCTCCCAACAGATAAGCCTTTTTTTCAGTCTGACCCACTCACCTGGACTCTCTCCACAGCCAGTGGAGACAGAATAGGCACCTTCACAGAGATATTCCTCTGACCCCAAGAAGACATGTAAAGCAGGTGGGACAAGAGGATGTCCACAGCGACTGCCTGCAAGAAGGACACACAGGATTAGCTCATTGCAGGTACTTAGCTTGCAGTGATTAAACTTTAGGTGAATGTTTGCACAGGGTGTCTAGCACAGTCAGATACAGTGAGATACAGAGACAGATCCCTTCATCCTGCACCTATAGATACTAAAAAGCCTCTCCTCTGCTTTCAGATCCGCTAAGAGCGCAGTTTTCTCTTGCACTTATATGCAAACCTACCTGCACATATATGTAACTCCTGAGCCATTTGCTTGTTTCACTTTCTTCCTTACTGGTTATAAGCCAGATGTCTGAAATCTCTGCTTATGTACGCATTTTATGCATAACAGAACAAATAATAATAATTTCATATGGTTTGTACATTAAGATAAATAATGTTCCATTATTTTATTACATAAAAGAAAAGAAAAGAAAAAGTGAAATTAAAATAATCTCCCAACGGCAAGTTCTCAAAAATAGAGAAACATCATAATTTTGGTTGCTTGGCTAGTAGCATAATTTTAAAGCTTTTTACTTTACAAACAACTTCAAGTTTTGTTTCCATTTTTAATACATTAACTGGAGGCACAAGCTTATGGCTACTTAGAATGTCAGTTAATGAAAATAACATTAAATTACCATCCTTTCCCTTGCCATGGGGAGCAAACAGTCAGAGGATAAAGAGCTTTATTAACTCTCATAATGTCAGTGTTGATTGCATCCAAATATGGGATCCATTATTTGTCAGTCCCCAAAGAACTATGCAAAGTTCTAATACAAAGCAGATGGGTCAAGGATTAATTGATCTGTGCAAGGTTGTCTCCTTCCAGTCACAATTTTACTACTGTGCCATTTATATGTGCAGGAGGAGAGAGTCAAGGTGTTTTGAGGCTGGATTATTTCTGCACAGCACCAATTACTCTTCTTTTGCCTGGCTTCTCCAGTTGATGTTGTCTGGTCAGTGACATTACTGCAGCCTTGTAGCAGCTGCCAAATATCTTTACAAAAAACAATGGTCTCAACTGGCAACTATTGAGGAATTTCCTAACAAAACTTTCGGATTTTTTGTTTTTCTTTGTTTCCTAAACCTCATGCTAATTTGTGGAGTTGGAATCATTACCTGGGAGTATACCCCCCTCCAGGAAATTCTCACCAGGAAAGGACTCTCCAGCACAGAAATTTGGAGACATCTGCAGCCTAGACTAAGGAATCGATCAGTGATTAGGACACTTGACTGGGATGTTGAAGATCTATTCTTTCTCTGTCCCATCTTTGCACTAGCCCTGGGCTGCTGCAAGAGGAAGGGAATTTTCCTCAACCTACTTCAAGGACTTTCCACTTTGAAAAAATAAGCCTTTGATTGCTGGGTGGTAAAAACTGTGTCATTTCATAATACAAATAAATTTGTCAAACATCTGTTTGCTATTCATGTAGCTCCTGCTCAGACTTTTTCACAAAATTCCCTCTTATCTGTGCCATCAGGGACATTTCCTTTGCTCCATGTTCATGGGTGAATATTAAGTCAGCAAAAATTTCTGCTCTCCAAATTGTCTCTTTGTAGGGAATCCAAGAATCATCAGTACCAGCACAAAGAAAGCAGAGCACAACCAGGAATTAAGGGGCAAAACTGGTTTTTTTGGTGCCAAGTAACCCTTAGTTCACTTCATGTGCATTCAGGGATCATATCACATCTTGACATCTCTCTTGACCCTGTTTGCTTCTTTTTTTTGAGGGGAAGGAAACTGGACTTTGATTTCTTTTATTCTTTTAAAAAGACTTGGTTTCAACTCACTGAGGCTTGGAAGGAACATTGTTTAGCAATTTTCCATAGTAGAGATTTTTGGGGATTTTATCCAGCCTTTATTACAGATTTCCCTGAGCTGGAAAGCAAAATGACAAATCCCCATGAGGATCCCACTGTTTTGGTGTCAGAGATATTTTCTAACCTGTAAAGAGCAAGTAACCATGCAAACTCTAAAACCACTACTAATTTAGGAGAAGCAATTCTAAATTTAGGTAAAAGCAATTTATTCTGCTGTGCATTTCTGTCCAATGTGTGTGAATCTTCAGGAATTTGCCTTATTTCCCATATTAGGTCCAACCATCTTTGTTATTTACATGTTGACTTACCTTCTGACTTGGTCTGGTAAGCCAGCCAGCTCTGCAGCCAAAGCATGTAGGTTCAAGAAGGGTCTTCCTCATCCTTCTGAAATTGAACAGAAATACAGTATTTTCTACACCTTAAACTGTCCATAAAGTGGATTTTAGATCATGTTCAAAGGAAATTTTAGATGCAAAATATGCCATGATACTAAAAATAAAAGCAGTGAAATGTATGAATACAAGAATTTTTTTTCATGCAAAAATTCCTTCAGAATAAATGGGAAGCACTGGAAAATATAGCACTTCACACTGTGTTCCAACAAAATTAAAGTCTCAGCTCTTGCAACCTCTGTTTTTCAAGAAAGCTGTCTTTTAGTGGTACATCTTTCCAAGATACTAAGAACTGAACAGCACAGTTATAAAGTTACTGAGGTATCTTAAATGCAACCTTTTAGGAACTCATTTCCATATGTCATTTGTATCATTTCCACAAACAACTATGGCTTAATATTGACAATGAGAATGGAAAGTACTCTGTGCCAGCTTTGAACTCCAGCTAGTTTGGTTCATAGATCTGATAAAGTAAATCCCCGACAGCAATGGTAAACTGGGAGCCAGTAAGAACTGGCACAAGCCTTCAGGGCTGAGAGGTCAGCAGAGTGACCATGTAAAATATCCCACTCTTCTCCACTCATTCCAATTTCTACTCAGGGCTACACTGCTCCCTCAACTGATCCTCAACGTGGCTGCTCACAGGCACGTTGTCTGCATGACACTGGAGAACTGACCTGATTTTTTAAACATTAAGCAAATTAAAAATTGCCTTAAAAACTAATAAAAAGCACCCATCAGCCAGCACTGTGGCTTATATCTGCAACAGAAATACTGTAGAAGGAAAAACAAAGGGGTTTAATGCAATCAGTGTAATAAACCTTGTGCTTGCCTATTCTCAAGAGGCTCAGCAAAACTTCCACTTAATACAACGAGCCAACCTTTCTTAAAAATAGGAGATACTGCTGGATATTAACTCTCAAAGCCATCTGCAACTTGGAAAGCTGCATGTGTTTTAGACCAACCAGATCCTGCAGAGTGCCCTTGTTTTGTTAAAATGGATAGAGAAGCAGGTTAAAGGGTTTGAAGATAAATAATAAATGAGTGATGGCTTAAGATCACAATTAGGCCAACATTAATAAGCATCAATTCTGAAGGATAAAGGACATATCTTTAGAAGTGACCATATCATAAATGTCCTACTACACCTTAATGGATAAACTCAGTTAGTATTACAGTTGATTACAAAACAGGAGAAAGGTTATACACAGGAAAAGCCTAAACACTTTTTCTCCCTTTCTTTTTCCTTTGCACCACCTCAGCAGCAGCCTTACAGTCATTCCCACAGGGGAAAAAGATATCTGAGTATTTGTCCATCCTCTGTCACACATTACTAACCTTCAAGAAGGGATCTTTCAGGCATAACTAGCTTTGCCCTATGTACTGTTGGCATGCCATTCTCAACCCTTAGAGGACCCCCTTTCTGTAGCAATTTAAAATTTGCTAACTATAGGAACTATACTAAATACTAAATGTTCAAGCCAGACTGCTAGGTCTTCTCAATGCAGTTGAAGCAACCTGTAGAAAATAGCATTTCCAAAGTAAAAATGGTGAGTTACATCTTGTTTGTTTATTTGTTGGCTTGTTTCCCTTCCTCTCTTCTATTCTTACTGTTTATTTGATGAAACTGTACTGAATGGCAAAACATCCCTCTGATATGTCTGGCTCCTGCTGAGCATATTATCTTATCTGTCCCTTCATCCCATGTTTTACAAAACTGAGTGCTGTGACAAATCACAGCATTTCAAACTGTTTTAAGTTTCTCAGCTCTAGGTGACTTATTGTTAATCTTTGTTAAAAACCACAATTCTTAGAGACGAGATAATGACTGTGCAAATTTATTATATGATGTCAACACACAAGGAATAATAACTGATAAGAAACAGAACTTTCATACATTATAATAATGAGGAAGATATAAATTTTTTAATCTATCAGATAGCCAGGAAGAGAGATGCTCTCTAGTCATGAAGGTGTCTTTGACTAAAGCATTCAGAATAAAGAGACTGAGTAAGAGGCTATATCATTGTTACCTTAAGGAAAAGTGGCGCAAGGAGTAATATGTAAGTGTGATCATATTCTCCGACTATCAATAATTTAAGAGCTGAACATTTTTCTTATTAAAGGTATTTCTTCAAGAAACTGCAAGGTCCATATCAGCCCTGGAATATAATACTAACAGTAATGCTAATACTTACACTAAAATGAAAAATAGCTACTTTCCTGAAGGTCATTCAAGCAACCAGTGTTACTGCAGTCATTGTTTCTGTTGCTTGAAGCAATGGAAGACTCAGTGGAGGAGCTAATACACTTCCTTAAGTGAAAACAGTCTTGTCAAGGACCTGGCACAAAGCTGTTATGCTACTGGCACCTCCAAAGAAATATCAGGTGGTATCAGCTCAGGTAACCAACCTATCTCAGATGAGGGATTAAATGGATTATGGCTTCATTTCACAAACAAGAAGGGTATTTACCCAATTGTCAGTGACTCAGTGAAAGATTTCAGTTTCCACTCTGTTAGAAGCCCAGTGATGCTAAAATACAAATTAATACTGAAGATAATAGGCCTATTTTCTTACATATTTAAATGTGAAAGTCTTCCCAAGACATTAAATAATTACTGCATTTGCAACTGCCCTACTAAAACTGGGTATAGTCTTTCATAAATCACTTAGATGATAGCTCTCTCTGTGAAGGAAACTGGGAGGAAGAAGCAAATACCATCACTAAACTAAGCATAAACAGGAAAAAACCATTAACCCCATGCTATGAGCACTGGAGATTTCCAAAGCAACAAAGAAAGAAGTAACTGGTTATAATTTTGAAAGGCTAACTCTCAAATTACTTTGGCAAGGGATGATTAACATGGTCTAATGTCCCTGCTCATTGCAGAGGGGTTGGAACTACATGGCTTTTAAAGGTCCCTTCTAACTCAAACCATTCTATGATCCTATTGTTCTATGATTCTATGATTGTAGGATTCTATGATTCTATTAAAAGCCCGCTTGATGTCAAATATCTCTGTTGCTCACTGTTCCAAGTTTCCCATTCTCCTGGCTCACACCAGAGAGTCCTGTATGCCTGAGACAGAAGACTGCAGCAATTATTGGCATTACTGTGATAAACTCAGCATTAACAATGTATGATGGTGTCAGAGCTCGTGTTTGTGTATCAGCTGCCTATAGACCCTGCACATTTCCAACAATAGCAATTATATTCATGAGTGATGCATTTGCTTTTTATCCATTTAGATCAATTCAAACTGAATTGGTCTCTACTGTAAACCTGGCTAATGCAAATCTTGCTGGTGTTCTCAGAGCTTAATATTTCCTCATATGCTGGTTTTCTTTTCTCCAAGTCCCTGAGAAATGCTTTTGCATTAGGCCATTTATCCTTCATACCAGGCAGAATGAACATGTGGGCATTACTGTCTCTATATGCAGGTTGAAATTCAAAACATCCTCACTCTGCCTCCAGTCTTTATACTACTGAAATTCTTATTAAATCAGTTGGAGTTTTCCCTCAAATGAGCACATGAGAGTGCATGCAAGGAGGGTTTGGCCCTACATGAGAGGTTGTTTGGGTGAAGATTATGGATATTAGGGTTACTCACCAAACGGTGAAATAACCGGATTATTCAGAGACTGGTAATGTTTGTTGAGGTTTTCAGTTCTGTATTACTGCTGTCTAGAATATAACTCATGGTGGCACCAGGTGACAGCTGTTCAGTGATCCATGAAAGATGAGTCCATAGTAGATGTCAAGTCCTTGGGAGCCTGACATCCAAGAGGAAAGGTGAGTGGTTATGCCACTAAACCCATCAGAGTCCTGATGAATGAATCCTCAGTGTGAACTCCCAAAGTTATAACTTCATGAGGCCAGGAGAGCCCTGGCACACTGTAAAGGAATTACCCTACTTGCAATTCCAACATTTTATTTCCCAGTGCTGGTGGAAACCAGTGCTGTTAATTAACCTCTCATTTACAGCTGATAAAACAGCTACTTTGTTGCTGTGGAGACATAGATATGGGCAAACTTCGTCCCTCTGAGATGTGAAATTTGGTAAAATGAAATTTGGCTAAGCTCAAAGCCAGTCACATAAACCTTGGGATTACCTCCCTGTAGAACTGTAGAACATGTGGTCTGAAGAATATTAATCTGTTGATTTTAAAATGAAATTGTTAAGGAGCAAGTTTAAAAAGCAGTAGAAAGAAGAACTTTTCCCACAGGATATAATTACAATTATGGCCATGGTGAGGTTTTTGGGAGGTAGTAAAAGTTGCTCCAAAACCAATTTGGTAACTTCATAGTAGAAATATTCCTTCAAGGACTGTGTTAACAAAAAAGCTGAATGCAAACTCACCTCATTAAATCCTTAAAAATCAGATTGCAGGAAACTTAAAGAAGTATCAGCAGTAGTAGTTTTCTATGTCTCTTTTAATATTTTCACTAAAGATGGAGAAATGATCATTCAGAGATATTTCTTTTTCCGGACCTGATTCAGTACTTACATTAATTTATTAGTTTCCAAGAAAGATGCAATTATCTTATGTCCTTGTTCTGCTTATATGTGAAGGAAACCTCAATTATTTATGGATATCACATTTCTTTGAACTTATAAAAATATAGGCTTTTCTTCGGGATTTTTTTGTATCTTTGAAGTGTATCAAGGATGCTTCATGAAAGATGTAGCATTTCATGTGAAAGAGATATTGGTATATTTCCTACATTTCCACCAAAATTTTAGCCAGTAAACTTTATACATTTCTTACTGTCTTTTCCCAAAATATTGACCAGCAGAGCTGATGCCATTTTCTGCAGACTTTCTCCAAAGTGTTAGTCAGCAATGTATGTAAATATGGCTTCATTTTTAGTCATATTTTCCAGTGTGTACCTCTTTGAAACCACTGTTAGTCTCTGGATCTTACTGTGGTTTTCCTAGGCAAATAGGATTAGAAATGCGTGTAAGTGTACCTGTGTAGAGCAGAAGGAGGTCTTTAAAGGGAGTGTCCTCTCTACAGACAGACATTAGAGATAATTGGATTTTCCTTTTTGGTTTCAGTAACATTTTATTCCTTTTATAATTTCATTTATAATTCCATTTATAATTTCAGTGACTGTGCATTAACAGGCTCATTTTATTTTAAAGGCAACGAGTATTAGAAATATATGTTTCAATATTATTGTGATAAAGCCCACCCAAGCAAATACTGTTTAGTCCAGGTGAAAAATCTGGATGTGAAACACTGTTTGCTGATATCTTGAAGTCATGGTTCACTAGTGAAGATTGCACAAGGCACCACCAAACTTGGCTATAGGATATATGACAGGTTTTGGCATGAGCAGAGAGCTTCCTTTCTTTTTTTACAGACAAACCTGTGCTAGTGATTGTCAACTGCTTATCAAAACACAGAGCTTAAATCCAAAACCTGACACGTGCGCAGCAGCTCTAGCATTTCCCCCTTTCACTTCCATCTGAAAACATAGGCAAAATTACCTGAACACTTTTCCTTAATACACAAAATACTCACTGCAGGCTGGATTTATAAATCAGTATCCTTTAAACATACAGATTTAATCCCCTGCTACAGAAGTACGTACTGTCTGATTTCATCCCTCTTCAAAGCTGAAAATAAAATACACCAAAAAACTAACCACTGAATCCCATATGTCAGGCCCTAATTATTAAACATGTACATATATATATACAGCTACACAAAAATTTCTTACACTGTTCTATTCCAAAATATGTATTTAAAGGTCATGACTTCATTATTGAAGCATATTTAGTCTATATATACTTTCTAGCTCAATAATCTTCATTATTTTTCTATGTTACAGATGTTTTACTAAAATGTTTGTGGGGTTTTTGGTTTGGTTTGTTTTTGTTGTTTTTTTCGGGTTTTTTTGTAAATAAAAATCCCCTCAGGTAACAACATAGGATAAGAATGTCAGCTCATGAAAATTCATCTATTCCTTTATTACACTCATTTCTTTAGTGTAGTTTCTTTAAACACTTATCTGAATTTTCCTCCAAAATATTATTTTATTTCTTTTTATAATAAAAGCTTTAAACTGTGAGTATTTTAGTTTTGAAAAGAGAATGAAACTAACTATAAGTTACTGAAACTTTTTTCTGAAATTTCCAGTAAAATAACACATAACTTGTCACTGGATGTTAGTGATCTGCTACTTCATCTCACTGTGGCAAGTTGTCACAAAACATTAGACCCATCAGTGACTATAAATGTGCTATTTTTACACCATTAGTAATTATTTCTTGAATGATCTTTTAAAAAAAAATACCAAAAAAACAACCCATGTCAGAATTCTTGTTAATCTGACAGCAATAAGCTGCAAAATACAACCAGAAATGCTATAAAACCTTCTTCTTTATGAAACCACTAAGGTTTTTTGTGGTGCTTAGATTACTTTCAGCAAAGCAATTGAATAAAGTTTGAGGTTTGGCCTTCTACAGTAAGTGCTCAATAGGCCACAAAATAATGCTTTTACAATAATCAATTTTGCCTTAACAGGCTTCTTTTTTTTTTTTTTTTTAGTATGTTTATAAGCCATGTTGCTTCATTCCACATCCAGCAACCTTAGGATAACAGCCCCAGACAGTATGAGATTGTGAGGTAGGCCTTGATATTGTAAAAAACCCCAGCGTCGAAGAGCAAACATAGATTCTTGGCAATTAGTCTAGCTGGACTAAATTCCTCTCTGACATGATTTATAAATTCATCCAACTTAATTTGCTGATAGGAAGCTGAGCACTGTACCCAGGTCATTTGGTCTGATTTATATCAGAAAAGTGTGCAAAAGAAAATGGAGCTTCTCTATCTTGCTCTTGTCCTTTCCTAGATTCCTGTTACTATATAACAGGCATTCTTTTCCTTTAATTACCTTCTTCACGGCTTGAGAGCTTTGATGACTTGATTAAGCCTTGCAGTGCAGTTCCAGTCCCTACCCATCTGATTAATTAGCCCAAACCTTATTAACTTCCTAATTCCAATCAATAATGCACTGATGCTGAACTGTGGAAGGACAAACTAAGGATAGCAATTTTATCTGAAGACACAGAGCCACGTAAAATCTGTTCTTTTACTTCTTCATAGCTGCAAAATTACAACTACCCATCAAGAATCTTTTTGCTCAGGGAGGCATTTTGTCACCACCTGTCTTACCTGAACCCTGTCAGTGCTAAAATTTATACTGATGGAGGCCTGTTGGTGGCACCTCTGTGCTGAGCTGCCTTCTTCCAAATGTTTAGCTGTTTCTTGTGGAAAATGGTTCCCACTGTGTTGGAGTTACAGTCTCCTGCACAAAATGCTAATGGCACTTGGAAGGCATGGCAGACCCATGCTCTCTCCCGTGCAGAACCTGTACAGAAGTGGGGAGAGCCAGCTGGTGCCTTTTACTGTATTTTAAGGATGCCAGTGGATATATTTAAATGCTAAAGGATTATCTCAGCGACTGCCAGCATGGTCAAACCAGCACATAGATAGGTCAGTGCAAATATAACTGTGGGTGGCTGAAACAGGGCTGTGAGGTGATCGCACTTCTGTGGCTCTCAGCTCCTCTGTCCCAAACTCTGTCACGATGCTGGTGCTAGAGGTCTAAACACTTACAGAAGTTTGACAAAAGGAAGTCAGGTTTTTTTTTTTCTTCCACAAGATGACCTGCCTGTGCAAGCAGAGAATTCTGCATGGCTAGGGCAGCCGTGAACTGTCAGGTAACTCCGTTTCTCAGGCTCCCACTTTCCTACTCAGTTACTGACCATTGCCACCATTTCACATATTTTCATTACAAATGTACATTAGACCTAAATTGCACAGTCAGTAGCTGTTGTGTCTTTGTTTTGTTTTGTTTTCTTGCAGCAGCATTGACAGTGAAAATGGGATTCAAAGATCTCCAAAAGTCTGTTCAGCAGAAATTTCACATAAAAGTAGCTCTACCCGTTATTATGAAAAGTACTGCCCTTGTCTATGCTCGTTTGGGTTGGTCTACAGCTTTCTTCAAGTATTAGGAGGGGGAAAAATTATAGAATCATAGGATACCCTGAGTTGGAAGGGTCCCAGAACAATCACTGAGTCCAACTCCTGTATCTACACGGGACAATCCAAAAAATCACACGATGGTTTTGAGAGCAAAGAAGTACAAGAAAAACAGTATGACAAAAAAGACCTCTCTAATATTCTTTCACCTGTAGTAGATAGTCCTGGCGATAGCAAAGACAGTAAAAAGTACAGCTCACAGCACACTTCTCAGCAATGCACAACTGGCTTGCATTCAGGATAAGAATCAGTACCTAAGACCGATGCCGGATAACTATCCGCCATTTATTCTCTAAATAGAAACACCCAACTTCCAGACCAAACACATCTGAATAACAAACATTTAAAGCACTGTATTGTGCTAAGAATGTCTGCAAGAGGAGAGGTGCACAGGTAGGATGTGTGGGAGGACCCAAGGGCTTCTCATTAAATGCCATTGTTATTCTTGTTTTCACTGGGTTTTCATTTTCTGATCACATAAGCAGCTCTTTTGTTCTCATTAATGTCTGCCTTTCTAAACAATCCATAGTAACAACTACCTCCATTATGCTTTCCACAGGCCACTGACAACAAACCACAATTCTCTGTACAATACATTTTCTTGAAGGTAGTGAGCATCAAGGACTCTTAATAGTGCTACAGTGAGGATCAATTGTTCATCTCTATAGTGCAGGAGTGTCTCCTGAGCCTCTCAGCCTGCCTTTGTGTACAGTATCACTGATGGGGAGTGACATTTTTTTCTTAGGGATCTTTTCCATTAGAGAGGCTGCTTCCAGGCAAATCCAGTTGTGGAGTGTTTGGAAAACAAAACATGGGTAGAAGTGGGCTTTTATCACATTTGGCCATGTGATTGCTAAGGAATTAGACACTTTTTCTGCTGTTCAGTAGGACACTCTACAAAAGCACTTTCATTCCTGAACTCTTACTATTTATCTGAAGTTTTAAATATAAATACATGGCACATCACTATCAGGGTGAATTTCCTAAAACAGAATTTAAGAAAAAATTTTAAAATTCCTTCATAACTACATTTCCTAGATTTACATGAGCCACTAGTATTTGGGTACAATGGCTTCAAACCATTCGTTTCCTAAAAGTATGAAATCACATTTTTCACATATCTGTGCTGAGTTAGGCCAAGGTAATAATTATGCAAGGGTTACAGTGAAGCAAAGCTGTATGTGAAGTTTCTATCCCATAAAAACCACATCTACACTGCAGGTACTTCTGGTTTTGAACAACTCCTCCTATCACACCCGTGTAAAATCCTTTTGCATGTGTTCTTGTGAGCTTTGAGTCTAGCATCATGCTGGGAGTGCCGAGTAAGTCAAAGATTTCATCTTTACTGATGATAGCCTTTACTGAAGAAGCAAAGTGGTGATTTTCTTTGCATTAACAGCCGTCCAAAGCCATCCTACAAATCCTTGATTCCTAGCTTCTCCTGGGGTATTAGGAGAAATCAAGCTGTAGCTGAGGTCAGCAATTGATATGTGAGGTACAGGACTGCTGATTTGTTAGAATTTGGAGTCACATTGCCCTAGAAGAAACTTACGAGGAGCTTAACATCCTAGCCTTGATGGCTAAACACCAGGAGTCAGGAAGATGCATCTGAATCTTCCTGAGGCTGTACAGCCTCACTGTGCCTCAGTTTCCCATCTGCAAACCAGAAAGGAGCAGCGTGCTGATAAATTCTAATAGAGCTTAGGAACTCCAAGAAGGAGGTGAGCAACATAACCTGGCTTCACTAGCAGGTGGTTCTGCACAGCTAGAGAAGGTGTGAGGTACTTATATTGTGGCAGAATTAAGATGGAAGTAGAATTCCACATTAGCCCAAACTAAGAACACTTCCTACAACCTGCCAAGTTTTGTGAACACATGAGTTCAAGCAGGAAGATTTTAAGCCAGTTTTGTTACTGGCAACTGAGCTTTGCAGGGGAATCTCATGCCCAGCCACTGCCAGCAGAAGATCCTGAGGGTCTGCCAGGCTGGATGCACTACCCAACCTGGCTGCTCTCCCAGGGCTGGCACAGGATGGGGGCAGGCATACTTCACTAGTCAAGATAAGCATTTAAGCAGCTTCCAATAATCCTTTCATTCATTTAACCACACTAAGCAGATTTCCTTGGTCTTCAAAATGAAGTCAAACATGTGAAGAAAGGAAAGTGCACCTAAACTGATCGTACAAAGTCGGCACAGGCTCTTGGCACCAGGGGCTGCCTGCCTGGGACAAACACAGAGGCACAAGGCAGTCAGTGCATCTGTGCTGGCACTGGTCACGTAGGCTTCATGGACGTCCATTGTTCCCTGCCGTCAAGGGGTGTTGAGGAGTGCTGTGATTGCAGGAATCTTGGTACTCACAGCTTACAGAGAAATGCACAGATCTCCAGACACTTTTGGCTCGCATTTCTCGGGCCAGTCAAGAAATTCAGGCAACCAAGGCTCCACAGCTATCGAGATTCCAATTCACCTCACCTGATTATTCTGACCACCCCATTTCCCTTCTGCTCCCTGAAATTTGCTCCTCTCCTCTCCTCTCCTCTCCTCTCCTCTCCTCCTCTCATTTCCTACTGTCCATTATCCTCCTTGACATTTTCCTGCTTCTGATAAGATCCCTTAAAAACCCAGCCTCATTTTTACAAATATTCAGGTAGCAACTGACACCTTCTGCTTGTCCTTGTTTTCCATCCTGTTCCACTTGCCCCTCACCCCACTCATAAACATGCAAACCAGATAATCATCACAGGACACAGAGAGCCATCCTGATGGCAGACAGCATTGAAAGAACAATCAGCTCCTGCTGCCAAGCCCTTACATATATCACCAAATGCTGTGAGGCTGAGCACAACTGGCTACAGCAAGGCAAGAGGAAACACGGGTTTGGTGAGGCACACAGAGACTGGCATTCCTTCTGTACAGACATCAATTTGCAGGGATGCTGGTTTTGTGCTGATACTGCCACCAGCATGGTGACCTCCACTTCTGACATCGGGACATCCTGCGTCTTCCAGGATCCATGCCCTCAGGGATATAGGGTGAGGGTCTTCCTAAACATTGTCTGGGAAAATGCTCTTGACACCACGAATGGCATTATCTGATCTGGTATGCATTTCCCTGCAATGCAACCAGACCTGCCAGGTCTGGCAGGAAAGTCTTAGGTCATGTAGAATATATCGGTGTAGGGTGCTGGGGGAAGGAACAGCCCAGCAGAAGGCTTCAAGGGCCACCCGTTGTGTGCATGCTACAAACCACAGCCTAGAGCTGACTCTGCTGGCACCCTAGACTGCACAATAATCTAAGTAATACCAGTAGTAATTACTTAGAACATATTCACTAAAATGTGGTACCACTGCATTACATTTGTTTTCACAATACTCTTATCACAAAGTATATATCCCATTCCAATCCATGTCACCCTGTTTCAATAGTAGCTGCTGAATATTCTTTCCTTGTGTTCCTTGGGATTGCAGCAACAGGCTACTTTAAATCTACCTGGGCCTATAACACTAAAGCTCCTCCTCAAATTATGCATTTTCATATCAGGTAGTTAGTTACCTGCCAAAGCATTCATAGCTTAAACAGAGTAGATCTACTCATCAGTGTGCAAAGTGAAGAAAACTGGGAAAATATATGATTCTATATAAAAGAAAGGGGGGAAAAAAGCATTCTATTATTTTTCCCTATATTCTTTCTCTCAAATATATGGAAATGTTATTCTAAAACACATATAAGGAACAACATTTTTAAAAATTGCAGCAGGAAGGAAAGAAGAAAAGATCTGACAAGCATGATATCACCCAAAAACAAATAAAATATTTCAGGTTGGATCCATTTCACTCTGCATGTATTTTCACACATAGATTGCAGTGTAGAGAGGACAGTGAAATTCATCCCAGGAGTCTGAGCTATAGCTTTCATTCTAGGACATTAATGGAAGATTTCTAACCAGGCTGTTTACTAAAACAGAAACGTTTCAAGGTCACACTTCTTAGCATGAGATATGTTCAATAGAATCACTGAAAAGGGCACATATGTTCCATGCAGATATACTTACAGATGTCACTCATATATGTTCTTACTTTTTGAAACCTGAGGTGTAACGGGAGTATATTTATGTTAAAAGGCATTTAAAAAATCAAGAAATCAATTTCTGGTAAGAAGCCTTTATATGAGGAAATGTTTTTTCCACCTCTTTGTGTTCCTTTTTTCTTTTTTCTTTTTTTTTTTTTTTTTTTTTTTTTTTTTTTTTTTTTTTTAATTTTTATTCCCTGGCTTACAGACATTGTGGCAAAGTACAGCAGGGGCTTTGTAACAGTTTATTGATGAAGAGTGGCCAAGGACATCTGTGGTCTAGAAAACCCACTACCAATGCAAAACAAAACCCTCAACCTCAAAACCATGAAGTGAATTTTTAAAAGACCACAAAAAGCTCCAGCTCTCTCCTCCTGGGGTCCCCCATGGGAATTCTTTGAAAAGCTGCCTTTTATTTATTTATTTTTTTTTTTGTTGGGATTTCCTATATCAATAAGAAACCAGTTGATCCTCTGGAGTCTGGAAATATTCATCCTGTTCCTTAGATAAAAGCTGCCATGACCAGAGGAAGCAAAACTGCTTTAGTGCCATACCTGGAGCACTATACTTCAAAAGAAGCAGAGTAAAATTTTTCAGATATGGAGATGATGGTCTCTCAGTTCTGTGCTGATCCATGAAAATCCCAAGGCAAATTTCTCAGACATTAGGAAGTCTTGTCACGGAGAAACATTTCTAAGATTTAATCCTCAAAATTGTGGTTTTATCCAAAAGAAATCTTCACTGTCTGACAAATTCTGGACACAGAAAGTTGCCTTGACTTGCTAATAGAAAAAAATCAGGAACTGAAATGGTCAGTTAAACGGATGAAAACTAATAAAAGTCAGAACAGCAGTCTGAACTCTGGCTACAACAGCTTAAAAGGCACTGGTATCACAGTGTTATTAGACTTTAATTTCTACTTCATTAGAAATATAAAATTACTGAAAATTAATGTGTTCACATTATCTTTAGCGCTGTCAATTCACATATATCAAACTATTTATTAAAAGGTATCAATATATCTATTTAACAAAGTAAATCCTGTGTACTGCAAAACATGAAGAAATGTGTGATGGCCCATTTCACTTCAGGTTTCACTTCAGACTTCAGGCGCACGACTTACTGCTGTGTAATCCCAAATTTAGGCTTTTAAATCAAGTAACACAAAATCTTGTGTATTTTGTGCAGCTCTGGTTAGCTGAAAACCTGAAAATATGTAACGTTCTCATTATGGCTTAAACATTTTGACTGTCTTAACTTCAACATGCCTTTCTAAATCCACACACACGTGCTCACACAGAGCAAAATTCTGCAATATGGTAGATCCTGCTTTCTGGGGCTGAGGTGGATAAAACACTTTTAACTCAAAAAAGTGGTTTTGCACTGGAAGTTATTCAACTATCTCTCCATCATGGCCTTGGGAGTGAGGTCATATGCAAAGCAACTGCTGAATATTATTGGGAAAATAAGAGGTGCAACAGACAATAAAAATCTCAACATAAATATTAGGGCTTGGTGCTTTTGACACAGCAGACAGTAGGGTTTTAATCAAGCAATCCATACATCTGACTTTCTTCTAAAAATTTTTTTCTGTCTCGGATCCTTTCCCATATATGTGCTAATTATAATCTTGAAAATCTGAGTAGCTACAAAGTTGTGTCAATTTGTTCACTATTTATAATAACAAAAGGGCTTCACCTCCAAGGAGAAAGTCTGTACAAAAGAAAATTCAGCAATGCAGGAGAAGGAAATTCCAAGTGCACCTAAAATCCTATAACAAATAATTAAAGAGGGGCAGACATGCAACTGAAAGCAACCTGACGGATATTCAGAGCACCTACTAGAGCATCATCTGCAGTGTGGTTAGATGCCCTGCACCGATGAATTCCATTTGAGGGAGACATATTAGCTAAGCAGATTATTAGATTTCTGAACATAGCTACAGAGGAACATATTCCTCTGTGTTCCAGCAAAGGGCATCATCAGACATGTAAATGCCAGCTCTGCCCGTGGAAAGCCAAAAGGAATGGAACAAATGGGATTAAGAAGGTGTTTGCAGCAGGAGAAAGACGAGGACCTGTGAAACACTAACACACCAAAACGTTCAAGAGGAAAACTTTCATTGCTTTGACTGAGGCAATGAAGAAATAGTAAACAGTGGTTACAAATGTGTTAATCTGCCAATTAAGACACAGAGATTTAGAACAGCTCATTTGCCCTGGTGACATTGTTCCTTTATTGCTCTGTCCCCTACACACCCTCCATACACTCGAGGAGCAACGTGTTGAAGAGCACATAAAGCAGAGGCTGGTCGCCAGCAGTCTGTGGGGATGACATGTGCTGCTGCAGCTCCCTTCGAGGCTTCCTTTTTACGTCCTTTAACATTGATTTGGGCTGTGCTTTGGGCATCAGTCTCTGCAAAGCAAAGGAAATAATGTAACTGATCTCTGGCTCTTTTTTTCCTCCTCCATTTGGAAAATCAGACTTGCTATTCTCATCTGTCTTTACACAAGTCTATCAAGATCTAAAGACAAAAAGTGTGAATTGTCATCACACTAGGATATTAAAATATAACTACTCTAGTTTTCCCGAGTTTCTGGCAGGGACAATCAGCCTTGCTCCCACTTTAGACATCTTGAGAAAGTCCTCTTTCAGCAGAGAAACCACTGAGTAACAGAAGGCCACCAAAATAGCTCCAATACTTCCCTCTGTTGCAGGTTTCCACTTTGTCCTGGCTGCTATAACAGTGCTTTGAAGAAGGTGACACTCAGAAGTCAGCAAGAAGGAGGTTTGGAAGAGACCAACCTGGACCAGAGCCTGTTCTACACAGCTGGGAGCCAGTGCTGCAGCCAAAACCAGCTCAGCCGAGCCAGAAACTCCAGGACTGGGAGCATTGTGTTGCAAAGGAGCCATTGTAGTGAAATCAATAGGGACGTTTTAAAATACCCCTACATGACAATCCCAGTGTCAGAACAGAGCAAGTCAAAGAAGGTTGCTCCTCATAGCAGGTTAAACTCCTGAGGGTGGAGATAATCTCACAGCAGGAAGGGAGGAAAGTGCCGTGCCTGCCTGGGCCAAGATGCTTTCACACATCCCATTGCCAGCTTTAGGCTACAGAGCCGGCCATTATCAGAATCATTGTCATTATTATCCTAAAATCTGCTGCCTGACATTCAGGCATCTATCAGGAAAAGACCCAAGGCCCTATTAGTGCAGGCAATAAGCCCCCAGGAGGAGGGGAGGAAACTCATTCCTAGACAAATGAACGTTCCTGCTGGCTACATTCCTGTCAGCTTTGTTAATTCCGAGGTGACATTCATTGGTAAATCTGATTTTACCATCCTCTCCCATCAATCAGTAGGACAAGTCTCCTAACAGTGGGTTTTTTTATTGTCACACGCAATAATTTGCTCACAGACAGGTGATCCACTGGCCCTGGGGGAAGCTGAGCATCAAGCCTGTTTCTATGTGAAAACCATGTGCCCACCACCATCAGTGTGTCCTGACTGTGTCTATGATAACTGCCTTCCTGCTCTCAAGTTGCGGTTCGGGAAGTCAGCATTTTCCTGTTAAACATATTAATCGATTGTGAAAGAATGCCACTCCCTCCCAAAGTGATGCTTCTGAAGAACATGATGCTTAAATACTAGAAAAATTCTTTACCTGGAGATTCTTCCACTGCAAATATACATTAGAGATTTGAAAATAGTAGCCAACAAAGCTTGTGTGTCTTCCTGATACAAAAGAAGGTGTTAGAAAAATCGTTAGATTTCATCCCACAACTCTGCAAGTCAAGTGCCTCTGACATTCTAATTCCTCAAGCTGTTTCAGAAATATTTTGCCCTGTTTTAAATGGCTGGTCACAACAGAGAATATCTGGCAGGTTCTCATTTGAAATTCTAAGTTAATTGAATATTTTACCAGCCACTGCATAAAATACAAAGTGAATTAACAAATAGACTGCACACACATGCTATTTCTTTTGGGAAATTAAATATTTGATTGTGAGAGAATATTTAAAGATCTGGGTATAAAAAGCCCAATAAACTTCTTGACATATTTCTATCTAAGTGAATAGAAACAGGTGAAAGCCTGCAATAATCTTACAGCTGTTTAGGGAAAAAAAAGGAACCTCTTAAATTTGTTACAGATTTATGTAAAATAATCCAAACTCATGACACTGTGTGTGAAAAGCACAGTCTTTAAGGTGATGAATAGTACTCAAAGACCTCCTTACCACTCTGAAGGTAGTTAACTGACTGCCTCGAGCATTGACACCTTTAAATGTCATGTTTATCAAGGGAAAGATGGGTTGAATTTGTAAAATATTTGTCCTCCTTCTGGGGCCGTACATTAACCCACTAAACCATGTAATGGCTTAATTTTCTTCTCAATACCCTGCAAGTGATGACGAGCAGTGAAAAGAGCAGCGAAGAGCCTGATGCTGAAGGAAAGTAAGTTTTAGCTGTCTGCTGGCAGGTGGGGAGATGGGCATGGGGCTGCTGCGTGCCTCCCTTCCATGGGAATAGTTACAACAGCGGGTTAAAAGCTCTTTCTCACAGCCCCCCGGGGACTGCTGTGTGTACAGCAGCACATCATGCCGCAGGGTCCCGCTGAGCCGCCGTCTGAGGAGGGGATGTGCCAGAAGGAGATGGTCAAATGGTCATGTTGGACTGGACATGCAGAAGGGCTGGGCAGAGGCAGAGCTGTTGGTCTGGTCTCATCAATGCCTGCTGAGCCCACCACGGTGCCCGGGCTCTCACGGCACCCGCATAACTCAGCCAAACTTCAGCCAAAGCACCTCCGATTAAACTACGGCAGGTTAAACTTCTGGTGAGTTTCTAATGACTGTAAAAACTCCCCTTTGGCCTTGGGTGTTATAACTATTTATGAGGTTGACCTTTAATTACTCTCTCATGTAGAAATCTTTGATAATATGTCTTTGAAAGCTTGACAAATACGGACCTACACAGCACAGATCAATACCAATATAGTAACATAGTAGAGCAGCTTCCACAAAAACAAGATGCTAAAAGGTATTACCAGCAAAGCTGCTTCAAAGGATTTATCACTTCAGCTGGGCACCATCAGCTCTTTCCTATTACAGAAGGGTTTATGGAATGTAAAAAAAAATATGCAAGGGATGCCAAATATTAACGTGACATAAAGACTGGAAAGGGTATGAACCATTGTCCCACTGGGCCCAAGGGAACCACAGCTGTCAGCAGCAGCAGGACAAGAGTGACTGCCATCTGCCATTGCTGCAAAGTTTTCTGGTCCTCCTCAGTTCAGGGCTGGGGAAAAAATGGATAGCGTCAAATACCTAATTTGAATGTCACAGCATTTCTTGAAAAGCAGCTCCTTAGCAAATTCATCATCTTTTGCAACATGAATGCCATCCAAAGTGGTAATGAAACTGAGAGTGGATAGTTACTAATTCTATATTCAATATACTTGAATATTCAGTATTGCTTGACTTTTCAAATTTTAACAGACATTATATGCATGTATGAGCATACCTACATGTACACAAATGCACATATGTGTGTATATGTACACGCAAATAAAATCAAAAAGTCGGTAATATTCTGTTAAAAATGGTGAATACATTTGGAAAATACCTACACAGTGTAGACAAGGGGGTTATCAGTACAACCACACAGTTACATAAAACAGAACCTCATAATCCAGAATACTTCATTTTGATTTTAACTCATTTTTATTTTGAGTTATATCCTGGTGTAACTCTATTATTACCATACAGCTTCAATACTTTGTGTCATAAGTATTATGGAAATAAGTGGTGATCTCCTATGACAATGATTGAAAGCACAGAATGCACATCATCTTTGACCATCGCTGTACATTACAGGGAACTTGCGATTGTTCTATCCTAATGAAATTTTGTTGCTGGGAGGATGATTCCCAAAGATGTAGACTGAAGAAAATGCAAAGATAAAATTTTAAAGAGTTTATAATAATTTTTATTTCCTTATCACTGCTAGAAAAATAACTGATCCATCTACCAGACAGATATAGTTAAAGAAAAGCATCACAGAACAAAAAGCTGCACAGATTTTGTGGTAAGTTTTAAATGCCAGGAGTCACTTTAGTTTTTCTTCTCTTCTGAATTTCTGCAAATTAAATTGTTTTCTCTTATTCAGAAGAACAACTGTTCTCCTTTAGCCCTCCCATAGAACTTTTTTTTGTCATAACAACATCCTGGCCAAAACAGCTCCCAGGAGACAAAATCAATGAAAGCCATAAAAGAATGTTTTTGTCATGCCAGGCTCTACGGCTCATGTCTTACACTTACAAAACCATCAGCAACTAAACAAGGTTAGACCGACCATCTGAATAGATCTGGCCAGTTACTAACTAGTTTAAAAAATTCAGTATATAGAAACAAACTATATTAACACTGTGATAGCAGTGTTACATCAACATAGAAACAGAAAAGGAACTTAAAAGTCCTAAATTCAGGGACCTTCCCTACAAGGAGGTAAGATCAGAACTGGTTTTCTCTGAGGTTGCCTCCCTGCCTGCAGATCTGGCATCTGAACTCTCTCTTTGAGGGAAAGAAACTCAAAAAACCAATCTACCTTAAAGGCTCCCTCTCCATCCCTCATTTCTCAAATCTCCAAAATATAAGGCTAAGGACACCCTTGGGAAGGAGCCTGGGGGGATGAGTAAAGAACCCAGATGCTTGAGCAAATAACCAAATATCTCTTATCCAGGAATCTTCCCTTTTTATGAGAAGTTTTTTTATGCTAAATTTTGTTTTGTGTGTATTACATTAACTGTGTGTGTGACCTCTCTAGCTCTGAAACTAAGAAAAAGATGTCTTAGAAGAAGAGGCACACGTTAAATAGAAGGCTACTGTGATAAATACAGTAATAACCATACAAGGTTTCATACCACTCTTGACTGGAGGTTCATCAAAGTTGAGAGAAAAACTCATTTTGACTCATAAACTTCTGAATCAGCCTCGTTACAGTGTGTGGAGCAAAGACATCCAGCAGAGCCTGGGCCCTGCTGGCTTCAGAGCCTTGGTGTGAAGCCTTTATTCATGCCAGCATAAGGAAGGAAGCTTTCAAGAAGGCATCTCCAGACACACCAGGAAAGTAAAATCCTGCCCTCCAAGGGTGGGACTGTCTCTCTGCCAGCACTGCACGTGGTTTATGGAAGGGAAAGCCCCAAATCCCTCCAGCATCCTTCAGCGCTGCCATCTCCAGTGCTTCCCACTCCTGTCTTGCCCATCCCCAGTAGCAGCAGGAGCAGGATGCTGCCAGCCCAGGTTGCCATTCTCTGCTTACTGATGGGTAACAGCCACACATCAGGCTCTGGGGGGAGGCTCAAGAAAAAGAACAGATTCTCCTTTCATTGGGGTTTTCACATCCCCAGGAAAAAAAAAAATTGAAAACCAAATCCACTTTTCATTAAAAGAGTCGTTTGAGTCTATTGGTGAAACTGATACTACAGAAATACACATTCCTGTGTGCTGCCTCCCTGCTCCATAATGGCTTTTGCATTAGGGACTGGGGGCAGGGGGGCTGCTGTTGTCCATTTACTTTAGTAAAGATTGCTATTGAATGAAACCTTTAATGGGGTGCTTATGCTCCCAGTCTTGCGGCAGAGTAGTTTTTCCCTCCATCTTGACAGCTCTTAGAGAATCAATACAGGTAATCCCTCAGCTGGCCCTCAGCAGCGCTGCTGTGGGCCTGCCCTGGCCACAGTGCTGGGGTCACTTGTGGGAGAGTGAAACTTCTCTGGGGAGTGACTTTTCCTCAACTGCCCCTCTGCAGCTGCAGAGGGAATGCCACTAACCCCACTTAGATTAAGCGAGAGAATGGACTGGATTTACTGTGTAGGAAGCATGGGCCTCACAGCTTGATTACACTTCAGGGATTATCTGTGAATTGCACTTTTGGCCAGTATAATCCAAGTGATTCTCCCTTTCCCCTTCCATCATCCCCAGGGGGTGTTTTCTCTGCTCCTGCATTTCTGTTAGTGACTCAGGTATCTCCCACTGGCTCTGCTCAAGTCCCTGGAGTCAAAGTGGGAGGATTGCATTTTCTCACTGCTACTTTGCAGACTGATCCTGCTAGTTGGCAGGACTGTGGGGCATTCTCACACTAAGGCATTCAAAAGTGCCCTCTACAGCACTAAACTGCTGGGCCAGCCAGAGGTTAGTCCTGTGACAAAGATTAGTCTTGTGAGTTTAAGTCTGGTTTGCCACTGCTGCAGTGGAGATAAACTGGGGTTTCAGGACAGCCTCTACAGCAAGAGCTGCTGCTGAGTGGCTGGCTGGGGATGGAGATGGAATGGAGTTGCTCAAGTTGCATTGTAAGAGAGGCAGAGGTGCTGTTACTCTCCTCTGGTGCTGCTGCATAGACCCGGTCGTCAACATCCAACCCCAGGAACCTTCGAGGCGACTGGCTTTTCAGAAAAGGCATTCACCAGTGGAGATTAAGCCTCTTTAAAGCTTGAGTCAAACATCATAAAAACAGACTGAAAATCTGGACGTGTTTCACCTGAAGTTAGAAAACAAGGAAAGAAGAGAGCCTCACACCCTTCATGCCCAAGGCCCTGCACTGAATGCGTTAAGGAGGGACAGAAGGGAGAATGTGCAAGGGGATGTGTCAGGAGAGAAAGGGAAGTGGAGGTGATGGTGACTGTGTCTGTAGGGGTGAAACAAACACCAGCACTTGCTGTGGAGGCCTGTAGGAGACTGGGGACCCAAGGAATGGCTTTCTTAATAAAGGGACAGCCAGTCAGGGGTCCTCTGGTGAATGATCTCTCTTGTTTAATGAGCAGTATGGCATTGACCACTGTTTGTGGCATTATCTTCAATTCACTAAGCTCCTTGTTGCTTTTCACCTTCCCTCAGTGGTTAACCACCTCCCTGTTCTCCAGGGTGAGCAGCAGGACAGGGGTGGGAGGCAGGGGCTGGGGACCAGGTGTTTGAAAAACAGGGATATGCAGGAGATGAGAGGCAGCAGATGTCAGTAGCCAGGCCTTTTGTTCCTTCACACTTGGAAGCCTGAGCTCTGGGACCACCTTTTTTTTTGTCTCCCCATTGTCATTCACCCAGGAGAGCATTTGAGGAGTTAGCCTCACACAGTCTCTCTCTCTCTCTTTCTGTGCACCCCTCTGCTCCAACAAAACAGTTGATTGCCCTCATACTCTGGTTTCTATTTAGATCACTTTCTATTAACATGTAAAAAACTCTGACAGAGTTAATGAAGAGCACTAAAAATCAGCTAGTGTCTTACAGGACTGATTAGTCCCAGGGACTTGTGTTGCTGCTCCCCTTGGCAGGACCATTTTTAATCCTAGTTAAGGGAAAGAAGAGCCAGGGTGCACACATCCTTTGCCCTATTGAAGGCAGTGATAATGTGACCCCAGACAGGGACAGTTTAAGCCAAACTGAGTGAGAAACACAGGTACATAGTGTATTATTGCAGTTACTGTCACTTCTGTCCTGTACTAGAAGACGCTGAGAAATGGAAGAGATGGATTTAGTACAGTGTGCAAAGCCACAGCCCAGTCCCCCGAGAACTGCAGGGATGTCCTGCTTTCTGCTGCCTCATCTCAGAATTGGCTGCAGGAGCATGGAGCACCGTGCTGCCTGCTCAGGAGGAACCTGGCAGCTGGGGCAGCCCAGCACAAGGACTGAGTGTTTACACTTGGTCACAAATATTCTCCTTTCTGCTGAACTTGCAGTGCAGCCTCCTTCATGCACATGTCGTTCTGTGTCACGCAGTCATTCTGGGAACCTGCCAGATAAAAAAAGTGCAGCATGCAAACATGCTCCCTCCCTCTCCCCCCATCTTAGCTGGGAGTATAAATATCCAGAACCTCACTGCTGGCTGAGCTGCCTGGAGCTGCACATTCACTCAGCTGCTGAGAGCACAGCCACAAAAGGTGCAAGTAAATGTCCAGATCCTTGGGGAAGAAAACCTCAACTCATTGGACAGACACAGGATACAGGTACACTATAGGAGCATTCCCTAATCTCTCCTAACCCCTGTCTGGCAAGAACAGTAATCTGTTTGCTCTGACAATCAGTGCGTTTTCCTTGCAGGAAACTAAAATCTGCCATGGGCTGGCAGGCGGCTCAGCTTGACCTCCCTCCTGCTCCATTTCTCCCCACCCTGCTGTGAAGTGTGCAGAGCCAAGTGCCATCCACACTGTCCCCAGCCCCAGCACAACTGGGACTTGCTATTCAAAAGGGAGAGGATGACTATAGAGTAGTTAAATGCTACAGGGTAGTTTAATTCCTTTTTTAGTGCTCAATCCAGATCCATCATCTCTCTCTCTTGCAAGTGGGAGTGAACTCAGACCAGAACTGAATGGCCTCAGCTTTCAGGAACTGTTGGGGCACTTAATGCCCAATCCATCAAGACACTGGGTGCCTTTGACTTCCAGCACAGTCAGCTGCTACCCAGCAGGACAAGGACTGGAATTCCCAATAAACGACAGTTTTGACGCTGTAATGGCTTAAAATGACACAGAAAACACCCTTCATCCATTTGCTAGTACCTCATATACACAACTCCAGTGCATCTACAAAAAAAAAAAGCCATAGCCCATTGGTGTACACTATAGCCTCCAATAATTTATTTTTGTTCTTTTCATGAATGTAATTGTAACTATATTAATAATGACAGGAAAGATGAGTGCTGATGTCCTTACAAACAACACGATGGGTGAGGATCTTTAGGAGAAATGAGTGTTAAATGTCTTTGAAATGGGTCTTAATGTCTCTACCAACCTCAAGCTGCAAGTTTGTTACAGAACCCAGACAGTTTGACTACAGTTCGAACTCCTGAACTTTATGGTAATAGAAAAATGGGTCAGCACAAAGTCTGTTGCAGAACCGAGGTGGTTTGAACTTCTGACCTTTGGGGGGAAATGGCATGTTCAACGCGGTTCAGGAAGGCTATACCTTCCTAGTACTTCAGCCAATGGGGAAAGGAAGAGGGCAACATGCAGCCTGGTGTTTAGGATAAAAGGAGGCTGTGTCCTCCAAAACCTCACGGGGGTATGTCTCGGTGGACTCTCCCTCCCTTTATTCAAATAAAGTTGCAAGATTCCACTGTTTCCTTAATGGACACTGGTATTCATAGCCTGGTTTTCCACACAATAATTAGCATCAAAATTTACATATACAGTTTTAATGTGCAAGACAGCCAGTACCTTCAATCACAAGTACAAGCATAACCCTTCACATACTCTTTTACAGACAACACATCAAATACTGTAGAAAGGTGCAAATATTTTAGTACAAGACATTTGAGGTTTTCTTGAAGAAGAAAATGCACACAAGCACTACAAAGGCACCACTTACATAAACAACCTTCATTCTGAAGAAAAAAAGTTACCTCCATGGGAAGCTAACCGTGCATTTCACAGTACTTCAAAGCCCTTCCTAGTAATAACATCTTTTTCACTAGATAGTTGATTTCACCAAATCCTGATTTATTTAAGGGACTGAACTAACAAAGCCTTCAGACATGTAATTGTTGTTTCTGTTGGCCAGGATTTTGTATGCTTGGGGAAAAGGATCTCCTAAAAGCAGGCAGATGGAAGAGAGATTCAGTACCTCTACGTGTTCTTCAGCATGGCTTGTACCCACAAGTACCGTGATCATTTTCTGCTCAGGAGTGACTTTTACCTATTTAGGGATCAGGGGTTCAGTCCTCAATATGTTCAAAATTCAGCCTGCTGTATTATAGTAATATATACAGTAATATTTGTTATTAATAAGCAAAAAATCAGAATTATTTTCATTCTAAACCTACATCTATATACAAACAATACAAATGGACTTGCTTACTTCAGATACTGCCCAGTGCTGGGCACCTCAATGTTTTAATTACCAGTAAGTGGTTCAATAAATATTTTTAAAATATTTTTACCATGAAAACAATGAGAACAGAGCAACTTAAGATACAATAAAACTTACAAAAATTAGTGCAATTCAATAAATTTACAGATACAGTATCTGCACAATATGTTAAATGTACAGGTAACATTTTTTTCTGTTCTATGCTGTATTTAAAGAGACTGATAAAGTTGGCACAAAATAAACTTTCTTATATTTTATGTGCAAAATTCTTGTTAATCTTAGCTGATCTAGGATACTTCAAAGAGAATTTTACTATCCCAGTCGTATCAAACTACCAGTGTTCCTCAACAAGCTCCAGAAAGGACTTCCATTTTCCCTCCTGGATGCAGCAAACAGTCCCACTGACACACTGAGAACTCATACACACAGCCTCCTGCCAGTCATGGTGGTCACTCAGCGATAATAAAAACTTCTGTACTAACTACAGCACTCCCTATAATTAGTGGTCCTTCAGTGCAGGCTTTTTGATAAGCCACCTAGCTGAGGTTTCACATGGATATGGAATGGCACTTTCTTAAGGATTCTTAACAATTTTGAAAGGACATAAACCTGCACAAATCACTCCTGGCTTGGTTATATGGTCAGTGAGACATGCAGGATGACACCTTCTAGTCCTCCCATGGAGCAAAGTCCTTCCTGCAGTCTGGGGAAGGAATTTCATGTGCTGGGATTGTACACCTGCTCCTGGCCTGTTCTGAGCCCACAATGAAACACCTCTGTGAGGCCACTTGACTGCTCATTATCCACCCAACAGCTCACTAATTTTTAGTAATGTCACCGTGTTTGGTCCTCCAAACTCTTTAGAAGACAGAGCCAACCTTCACTATCTCTGCTAGCTGGCATATCAGGCCTGCATCTATCTTACCATAGCCCACTTCTCTCCCTCTGGGCTAACCAGCATCCAGCACCCTCTGGAAGAGTTGGTCTCACAGTCCTGGAGCTCCCAGTGTCCCAGCAGCTGAATAAAGGATTTAAAATACCTCTGTGTTGGTCCAGCAGCTAGTATCTCTGAGGAAGTCCACATTTAAATAGAACATCATTAAAAGATAGGTTAAGGGAAAGTAGACCATATACCTGTGGTCGTGTGTCCAAACAACATGACCAGGTTAAACCAGCTTTGAGAAATGCACCTGATAAAAACATCCCTCACACAAGCTTTGATAGGAACTGCACCAGGTGGGCCACAAACATGGTGCATTAGAGATGCAGAAACACTCCTCACAGCAATATTTGTGCAAAAAGGGGTTTGGGGAGGTAGAATGCCCTCCTGCCTTTAGAGATTAGGGTATGGGAGGAGGGGGAGAGTGGCATCAGGGTGTACCCTGTCCCCTGTCCTCAGTCATATGCCCTGGGTCCAGAGACTGGACCTACCCCAAGAGCCACTGCAGGTGTCACCTCCTGCACCATGCACACAGCCACGCACACACAGATACACACAGACCGAGATACACGTGAGCTGGCCCAGGACACACCCAAGGGGCTCCTGACTAATGAGCAGTGTGAATCTTCATGTGGAAGTTGTAATCCTCCTGCTCGGGGAAGTGCTGGCCACACAGGGAGCATGTGCAGCCCTTGTCCTTGCTGTGCGTGCGCCGCACGTGGCTGTCGTGGGCTGCATGCGAGGCGAAGGCTTTGCCGCAGTGCTTGCACTTGAAGGGCTTCTCCCCCGAGTGCTGGCGGATGTGAGTGCGCAGGATGCTGGATGCTGTGAACGCCTGAAAGGGCAGGGGTCATCGGAAAGGAGATGGAGTTGCAAGTAATTTGCTTTCATATGTGTAATCCCCACCTCCAACTAACCCAAACCCCATCAGAAGCATGTTACCCTGAAAATTAAGTCCTGATATAGCTCACATCCTCAGGTAACTGGAAAAAAAGGATGACAACTCCCAAGAAAGAATCAGAAGCCAACAGCTATTGCTATACAGTTCCGGCTGAGTCCAGGGAGATAGACTAAGCTCAGAGAAAGATTTCTGACCAAAGGCACCAGTAAGTATCTTCCATATGTCAGAGGTAAGAATACTGCCCTAATTAGCTTTGCAGCTCCTATATGTCTGGGAAACATAATGCAGGCTTTTCTCTAAGTTTTTAATTTCAAAGTTAAACCCTTTGACTATCTTGGGATTCAGCTGCTAAAATTCATCCATACAGTCCACCACACATCTTTTACAGGTTCATTTTCCCTGCTCCATCATACTGTGCTCTTTCTGCAGGCAGACTTTCCAGGCTATTCCCCCACAACTAACACACACACCTGAGTAGCAAACTCATAAAGACTTCTCCATTTGGGGATAAAACTCTTATCAAAATTTGAACAAGAACGTTGAGATGTTGCCTGTGTTTTCCCTATTTCTATTTTTCCAAAGAGAAACAATTTCATGTTCTTCACTATTTCACTATTTGTGGACCATACAAAATAAATACTCTAACAAGTTTTCACAGCAAACAGCAACACATCTCAGATACCTTTTCGTTAGGAACCTTAGAGTACAAACAGATGGCAGACTCCTATACATACATCCTTGGAGGGATATATCAGGGCCAAAATATGTTTAAGGGAGAGAACGGTGATGTTGACCCAACACCGTTCCTTTGATCTCACAATGTTGCCGAATTAAGTGACCACTGCTTTCCAGCAAAGGAGCCAGAAAAGAAAAGCCACTGTTAGAGGTAGAAGAGGAAAAGAGGAATCATGATTTGTCTAGGAGGAGCAGGTGAGGAGTCATTTAAACACACCCTGGTTTTCCAGCCTCAGAAATGATGGCTATGTCCCAGGATAGCTGCATCCTGCAGCCTGAGGACTAATAGTTTAATCTGATCCAACCCACAACAGGCCAACCAGAACTGGCTGGGGGCCGGTAAAGTATCCCTAGAAATCTCTTCACAGAGCAAAAGCTCTGCCACCTCCTTTTGGGATCAGAAGAATGATATTTCATCCTAAAGTCTGCTTACAAGTGTGTTCAGGATCGAGAGACAAAAAGTATAATAGCCAAAAGGAGCTTCTTTTAAGATTCTTTACTGCAGGACACTTCAGCTTTGTGTTAGTCTAGCCAGTCTTAAACGAAACTTCTCTCACTACAAAATCATTAGCAGGTTAACCACTGCTGATGGGGCTTCTGCATTGCATGGACACTCCATGGCACCTGGAGCCCTACCAATATTCATCCAGCAGCAGCCTGTGCATCCACACGCCGTCTGCTGGGAGAGCTGTCAGCGCTTTCACAGGGAGAGCTCACCTGAATCATCCCTGTTGTGATGGGCAGTAACAGTGGAGCACATTTTTGATTAGTGCTGTATGGTTCTGTTTGTGTTCTTTTTTAAGTGAAACCAGCTGCCCATCAACAGCCCTGATATTTGAAGGTAAGCATGCACCACAAATTCCTATTGTGCAGGTTCAGTTTATAGACCAATCCTGTATTGCAATCCAGAAGCAACGTCAATAGCACCAAAAATTACCTATCTGATGAATCGGACCTAGCTGCATGCCTTAGATGCTTTCATTTGAAATGCTCTCAAGCTTCCCTAGACCTCATTTCTGCAGCAGATCGCTGAGCTGGGGACAAACCACAAATTCCACATCAAATGGAGACCAGACCCTGCTTCTTCAGTCTCATCCAGCCCTGTCACTTAACCTCACAACTGCCCAGAATATATACACCCACTTATCTAGTTACCATTTAAATACAAAGCATTTTCTTGAAAGAAAACAGAAGAAAAGCACAGCAGAGGAGAGAGGGAGGGATGGAGCAGGGCTTTGCCTTACCTTGTTGCAGTAGACACATTTGTAGGGGCGCTCCCCAGAGTGAACCCTCATGTGTTTGTTCAAGCTGGAGGACTGAGAAAAGCTCTTCCCACACACGGAGCACTGGAGGAAAAGAAAAGGAACAAAGTTAAAAAAGGAAGCATGTAACAGCATCATTAAAAAGCAAAATTAAGTATGTGGATGATGTACACATGCATTTTTTTACATATATCTATACATACACATATATTTATGTATTCATGTATAAACCGGAACAATTTGAAACACCCAGAAGTTTAGTCTGGTTTTAAGAATGGATTAACATATATATGTGCATATATATATATATATATATATATATGAAAATTGTGGAAAATTTCAAATAATTTGTGTTAAAATATTCAGTATTAAAAATATGAAAATTTCTGTAAAATCATTTAGTAAAAAAACAAAACACAAAAACAAAAACAAAAACCCACCTAAATCGAACTGCAGTTATTTTTTTCCCTAAAAGATAAACTTTCTCAGGAATAAAATAATCTTAAATCGACAAAGGCAAGAAAAAATAAAAGAGAAAGGGATTACATGGTATTTAATACCTCATATTCAATAGAATATTTTTTATCTGTTACTAATTACATGCAGATATTCTGATATTGTAATAATGTCATTTTAGTTATAAATTTTTTTTTGGGGGGGAAAAAAAAAATCACATTGTAGGATGACCTATAAAATAGGCATTTGGAGAATTTTGAGGACTGATTTAATGTGCCAAGCACTCGAACTCGCCCCTCCCAAGCCTTTAGAAAAAGTCTGATTTTCCATTCCCAGTGCTGTTAGAGAAAACTGACGCTAGAAGCAAGGTGTTTTGTGGAGACTACTGAAGATTTGCCTTCATCAACTGGAAATCTGCTTCACATTGAATGCAAAACTTTTAAGCCCTGTTTGGTGCAACAGAGGCAGATATGGGTGGGCTGTGGGAAACACATGAGACATCTCTGTCCTGATCCTGGACAATCAAAGCACCTTTAAACCCCCCACACCGTGTACGAAAAGGAGCAACATTCATATGCAAACATCCAAAACGCCCAGGAGAAAATTTGTTTTTTTAAACGCTCACTGAGACCGTGGCATTTATTTTCCCTATCTAAATACATTAAATTTCTTTAACCAAGCTTTGCTGCACATGAGAAGCTCTTTCTGCACAGGCAGAGTAGTTCCACCAGGGAACTGCCAGGGAAACTGGAGGAGAGGGAACATCATCAGCATCTTACCTTGACCAAAAAAACCACTTATTATTAAGTCCCCCCAGAAAAGCCAGTGACTGAGAAGAGACCCGGGGGCAGGCTCACCTTGTGAGGTCTGTGCTTTTCATGAACATGGAGAATATGGATCCTCAGCCTGTCTCTTTTTTCAAAGGATCGGTCACAAAGGTGACAAGGAAATTTGCGGTCCCCCTGGTCCACGCAGCGGGTGTACTTGAGGTGTTTGTCCCGGTAGTACTTGTAGGCAAAAACTTTGCCGCAGCGCTCACACTTGAAGCTCTCCCCGGCTTCTGTACAGCAGAAGGGAAAGTGCCACCTCTCCGTTACACCACGGCAAAAGGGATGCAGAGCAAATCTGCATCCTTGTCAGAGTTGGGACCCCTACGGGGAATTTTAAGTCTCCAAGAGGGCAACAACTGTAAGAGGATGCTGGCAATACCATTAACAAAACATGTGCTGTGTCTCCTAAACGTTCGCAGTGCTCCACCTGTCTTTTTAACGGAGGGGAACAAACTAGAGCCCAGAGCCTGCTAAAATTATTCGGTTTAGAGACTAACTTCAGCAAAAACAGGATTTCATCCTTCTATCTCCATAAATAGCAAGCAAACATGAAAAAACAACTCAGAGATCCACATAAAAGCTTCTCCCTGTTTGGAACCATTGTAAGATATTTCTCATTAAAAATTGTCCGAAATTTTTACCTATCATCCCGAAAAGAAAAGTAATTTTGCACACATTTTCTATCGTTTTCAAATAACTATTGAACAAAATAACATGTTTATTTGACTTTCTTTTGTTTCGAAATGGAATTTCAAACCATTCTTAACAGCTGAATTTAGGAAAAACACCGGAAAATTTTCAGACACTTACACATCCTTTTCTGTCTTTAATAAAGGTAACTTTAGCTTAAGCCTTAAGATGAAATGAACAATTTAGCATCTGTCTGAAGGAGACACTTCAACACAACAGGTACAAAATTTTCCATGCCAAATTTTCATGCCAATTTGCTTCTCTCCCTTTCTGTTGCATCCGGCTGACCCATCCCTTCCCTGCTTCAGCTCTTCCCGCATTGGCACAAATCTGTTTCCTCCATACATAAGTTTTGCTTATAAGAACATCATACTTTCTGTATTACAAGCAGAACTACCCACCCCTTTCCCTCACCCCGGCGTAAGTGCATTTGGCATTTTTTTTGCAAGCAATATCGGCATTAAGGGATCAGAACGACTTCAGCCTGCCTTATTTACTGAGAGCGTTAATTACACGAAAATTATCACGAAGTAAGGTGTGCAACCGTAAGACGAAACAGGACCAAAACTTGAATAACCCCGGAAAAGCCCATCTCCTCCCAAAACGGGACCCTGAACAACGGCACCGCGGGGCCGAGGCAAGCTCAGCCCAAGACCACCAGATGTTTTACAATCGTCAGACCAAACACTTTTAACTCCCCAAGGAACCGCGGACCGGGAGCAGACTGCCAGTGGAAGAAAGGGGAGCCTCTTGCTCCGCGCTGCCGGCAGCCCTCGGTGCAACGCCCGGGCTCCCCGGCTTCGAGGGGAAGCTGCTGCTTCGGGGTGCTGGAGGCTGCAGGAAGGGGTGGCCGGGGATCTGGTCTCCGGGAGGGCGGGCAGACCCGGGGGACCGGGGCTGCGGAGCCACCGCCCCCGCGGCAGGACCGGTTACCCAGCGCAACCTCATGGGACGGTCTGGGAAAGCCTTTAAAATAAAACACAGCTGGAAAAAGGAGACGCCTGTGTTGCTTTACCTCCCTTCCTGTGAATCTAGTCCCGGCCAGGCACGCGTCCGTGGGAATAAGGGGCAGTGTCGCCAAAGGGGTTGCTGGCAGGCTCACCTTCAGGGTTCTGCGGGGGTTTCTTCCCCTCCGCCATGCCCTTCAAGCTGATGGGGATGCCCAGGAATTGCACGTAGCAATCGCCGTACCACACCAGCAACTCCTGCTTCGGGAAAATTTCCTTGCAGGTCTCGTAGAAGATTTGTCCCTGGCACTGGATAGCCGTCAAATTCTGCTCCTCGGGGAACCTGGCACAGTTCACCAGGGACATCCAGTTGCCAGCGGCGCCTTTCCCGTCTATGAAGTGGCTCAGGCCACCGTATTCAAAGATCTGGAGAGCAGAGAAAACAACACCAAGTTTGACCGATCCTTCCGCACCCGTCCCACTCGCACCAGTCTCACCACCCACACTGGGCCGGCCGAGCCCCTCTCGCAAGCTACGGTAGAGGGGAGGCCGAAAGCCTCGCCCTAGCCTCGCGCTGGGGATGCGGAGTGAGCCCCACGGTGCCTCCACTACCTCCCACATCAGCGAGTTGTCGTCGTAAGTCTTGATCTCGCTGGTGTTGACCACTTTGCCTTGGAAAGGGCCGAAGCGGACTCCTTTAGGGATGGGGTCCGTACAGAAGACTCCGAGCTGAGACACGTCCCCGTAGGCCACCCGCAGCACCGAGAGCCCTGCGGGTGACAGGGGGCTCAGCACGATGCGGCGCGGGCGGCGCAGCGCGGGCGCGGACGGGCCCGGGCCCTACCTTCGGGTAACTGCAGCGAGTCCCGGTCGAGTAACGGGGCGGAGGAGTCGGCAGCGCCTGCAGAAGAATCCGTTCTTCAGCACGACACCGGCGCTGTAGGAACGGGTCCTACCTCCCCGACAGAGGCCGCAGCCTGAACCACCCTTCAGCTTTTTCCAGGCGTGGGCTCGTAACGCAAGAAAACCACGGGGAAAGAAAGTCCGACGTACCCTCGGCGATGCCCCCCGAGCCTGGCTGCCTGTACGCCTTTGGGGACTGTCCCTGAACCCACCCGCACACCGGGCTGCATGGAGCGACCTGCCGCCCCGTGTCCCTCCCGCCGTCGTCGAACACCCCCTTACCCGAGCTGGCGGGGGACACCCGGAGCCCCGAGATGGCATGGAGGTTCCCGGTCGGCTGGCTGCTCCGGAGGGCCCCGTACAGCACCGCGTTGAGCTCCTCCTCGGTGAAGTGGTACCTGTAGCTCTGCCCCGCCGCCCCGTCTGCCCCCGGGCTGCGGGCAGCCCTGTGCGGGGGGCTCGGGTAGGGAGGCGAGAGCGACACCGGGGCCTCAGTCCCGACGGCCGAGCCCTCAGTGGGAGGGAAGGGGGACGGCAGCTTCGTGTAGAAGGGCAAGGGAAGGCTGGGGAAGGGCTCGGTGGGCACGGGGGGCGGCTGGCTCAGAAAAGCAGGAACCCTGCTGAAGGTAAAGGGAGGCAGAGGCGGGGACACCAGCCCGCCCAGGGGTTTCAAAGGCTGGAAGAAGTCGGGGGACGTCTCGAAGTACTGGGCGGGAGGGAGGAAAGAGGGGTAGTAAGAGGCGAGGCCGGCGGGGCCCATCCCGAGAGAGTCTCCGCCGTCTCCGGGGATCGACTCGCCGGCCAGAGACAGAGCCANCGGGGGCGGGACGGAGGCGCGGAAGCCGCCGCTCGCTGCCCTCCGTCGTCGGGGGCAGCGGGCCAACCCCTGCCCGCCCCCCGCGGCTATATCGGCCCGAGCAGCGGGGCGGGGAGGGTGGGCACGGACAGCGGCGGCCCGCCCTGGAGGTCGCACAGCCCCGGGGGCAGGCGAGGGTGCTGCCCCGACAGGCGCCCCTACCTCGGGGCGGAGCCACGGCTACTCACGGAGCGGCCGGGCCGCCCCTCCCCACGTCGGGGTAGGGGAGGGGGGTGGTCCAGCCTCTGGACCCACCTTCCCTATCGCCGGCTCTGCCCTGCGCCTCTCCAAGCTCCAGCCCGGGGTCCCGGCCATAGTCTGGTGGGCTCTGCCTCCCTCCCCAGAGCAGGAGGTCGGGGTGGTGCGGGAGGTTGCACCCCACGGACCACCTGCGGGGCAGGACGCACGGCTCCCACACAGTGTCTTCGGGGGTTGCAGGTGTGTGGTTTGAATATAGAAAGGCAGAAAACACCTCTGAAACTCCAATGACCTGAACGCCCAGGCACACTGTCAGGCACTGCAGGGCTCACGGACACTGCTGAGGTGCTTTTACTCTAGCCTGGGGATTCCTGTTAGGTGCTTAGCCGAACACTGGGTTCCTGCTTTTGGGGTTTTCATGGCTCCCTGACCAGGCCTATGCTAGGACCTGCCCGGGATGGGACCAGAGGAAGACACCTGGCCCTGGCCTTCTGCAGAGGTGCTGGGTGATCTCTTTGTCCATTATTCACCCCGGATTTTTATAGCTTTTGTAGTTTCTCCTGCCTTCCTTCCAGCTGGCTACATGGCACAATTGCAATGAAAAGAGAACTTGGCAGGGTCTGCGAGATCCCAGGGGCCCAGGTGTTCACTTTGCAGGGTGTCATCCCTGCTGGTGCAGGGAGATGGAGAAATCTTTAGCCCAGGACAAAACCCCGTACAGGAAGGGTTACTGCAGAGCTCCCTCTTAAGCAGCTCAGTCTAGCCTGGGTGACACTGCGCGTGCAGGAATGGAGGGACGGGACAGGATGGGCTCTCTTGCACTGTAGAGAGCTTGGGGACTTGCACCCACGGGTCTCTCTCAAAGAAAGGCAGCACAGGGCTTCCTGGGGCACAGCAGAGCGTGAGTCAAATGTCACACAGACACAGCTGGAGTGGGGAACACAATCAGGCTTGGCTCCTGGAGTTTTAGATGCCATTTCAGTTGTTATATTTTTGGTGTGCTATAAAAATTAATTAGCATAGCTCCATGTGATCCTCTGTATAATATTGTCTTCATCCCAAAGAAGGGATGCATTAGGAAGCACCTGAAGCAGCCCCAGACAGAGAAATGTCAGCTCCAGACAAAGGTACTGCCTGCACTTGACCAGAGGTGAAGCCATCCTTTCAATCCTTAGTTTTTATCTGGCCTGAGTGAAGTGCTCTGAAATAGAGAGTCTGAGAAAGAATCACTGGCTGCCCCGGGGGAATGAGGGTGTTCAGCCCACACTCCCTCCCTCAGGCACTGCAATTCCTACTTACCACACAAGCTTTGATTTGCAGTCTCCCTTTATTTTTTCACTCAGGACATAAACACTAAGACAGCAAACACAAGCACACAACCCTAGTGAGACAGGCAAAGAACTGATCCAGGCTCCCTCAGCTCCCAAAATCCCTCCCATAGCCAGTCAACACATCTCTGTCCTCAAAATGGAGCAGGAACGTTTCCGTAGTTTGCATTAAATGCATTTGGCTAATTCTCCTCTTTCTCCATCCCACCCTCTGCAAGACAAAAGTACTGAGTACACCAGGGAAGCTAATATGCACAAGAGTCTTAGTGAGAAGGTAGGAATGCAGCCTTCTAAAACTTGCTTGAACTAGTCCCTTAGCTTAAATGGCCTGACTTTTTAGTTTTAATTTTTTTTTTCCTCCTAATTTTCTCTTCATTGTTCCAAACTTCTGTTATTTGTAAAACAGAATTGATGATGTAGTGTTTTAGGAAACAGTTTCAGCCAGGCATTTCAACACGACTTTATTGATGCATCAGTAGCATGAAGGTAGTGCCAGCATCAATCTGATTTACATGAACAAGTCCTTGAGCTCTGATTGCACAGAAAAGTTTGAGTTACATTTAGAATTTAAGTGTTGCCAGATAATCTGTAATCTTTTTATCATTCTGTGTCCAGGTATCACAGCAAAGAAAGAGGGAGAGGGACTAGGGAGGAGACATGCTCATATTAGAGGTTCAGGAGAAATGAAGTGAAATAGGTGCAACATGAATTTTTAAAATTCTCATCATTAATTAAACTGTAGACACAACAAGAAACAAAACAGTTTCCTTTTTCTAGAAGCCTGATGACACAAGAGTCCAGGAGAGGAAAAGGGCTTTAGGCGCCCTTGCCACTATATTGCAGATATATCTTTATATGCTTTAACATCCTCTAAGAGTTAAAGGCATTTTGTGCATTAAAAAAGTCATGACCTCCAGGAGACACGTGGGGGAAGCAGAAGTGCAGCCATGCAGAGGCACCCCCAGCAGTCTGGTCAGTCCTGTGGACAGCCCCAGCCTAGAGGGCCTCCCTTCCCTGCTGCAGGATTTTAGCTTGTATTCCTTCTTTGCTGTGATGTAGGGATGCATATTAAAGACAAGCACCAAGGGAATCCCTGGAGGCTGCTTGCATAGCATTCAGTCGCCTTGCAGTTTGGATACGAGTTCCTCAACAATCTTAGGCCCACTTTACATCTCTCTTACTCCAGGTTTAAAGCAACATTCCCAAACATACGAGTTACACCTATGAGCATCCTTGAGATCCCCCAAAGACCACAGTGCTGCAGCACTCCCTGATGCCTGTCTTTGCACATGTGGGCTCCCTGTGCCCTAGCACCTACGCTGATACCCATCTGCAGCATGGACATGCGGATCCCAGCGATGGCACCAGATCCTGTCATGGAAAAAAGCTGAATTGCAATTTAGATGAGGTCAGAGCAGAAACATCTTATTGCTATGGCTATAGAAGAGTTTAGGTAGCAGAAGAGCAACTGACTCTGCTGGTGGACTGTTAAAAAAAGGGGAAAACAAATTAAGGTGCTTCAACTTTCTTTTTCCTGTACTAGTTGTATCTTTAGATACAGCAGCATTTTAGTGATGATACCATTAGCTCTGTGACTTCACAAAAATAATGAATTGCTCTCAACCCATTCCAAATACACTGAGAATAGACAATTAAATGAAAAATACACACACAAGAAAAAGGTGGGGAAGCCAGTCTAAAATTTGCATCAAACCGATCCTGTCATCTTCCTCCCTTTGTTGAAGTGGGCCACTGAGTGGACACACAAGCAAGGGCAGGAATATCTGTTGTTCTCGTCTTTCAAATACACTTTGCCAACAGTTTGCAGGGAGCTGAATAAATTACCCCAGTCAGGATCACTGGTAATCCCCAGTGGGATCCTCCAGCATCCTGAGTAGTCGTAGTATGAAGTGATAAAGTGAAGTGTAGCCTGAAACTTGGATGGGAGAGATATTTTTCAAGCAATAGGAGAGTTTTCCTACATTTCCTCCACTGTCTTTTCAGGAACATCTCCTAGGGAGAAGTTCCTGGGCACATCACAGAAGTTGGAGCAGCTTCCCCTCCCCAGCAGCTGTATGGGACTGGGTGAGTGTCGCTGCTTCCCCAGTCTTTATTACATTCTTCATTCTTAAATGAAGTCTCAGTGAGTGGTGGTTGAGTAGTTAGAGTATACTCGGTATGAACTGAAACATTCAAAGCAAAGTTCCTGCTGCTGTGTGAATGAGCTTTACCTCTGGCTGTCCGGTGGAAGGAGGGTCTGAATGCTCTCTCAGCTCCTTCCCCTGCACAGAGCACCCCCTTCATCATGGAATGTTTCTGCCTTTAGTGCCTAACTTCTGGGGAGGTGAGGGAAACATCACACTGGATGGCATTCAAACTGTCACTTAGCTTGTCCCCTGTGCCCAAATTGCAGTTGTTCTTAAAGCCAGAATCTTTTAATGATCCACAGAAGGATTCCAGCTCATAAGTAACAAAACATCCCATTGGAGCAGGGAGTTGTCTGGGCATCCTTGGACACACCGACCTCTTGTGCTCCTGATAATCCCATTGAATCTGGGTTTTCCTGCCCACTGTCCCTGGCACACAGGAAGGATGGCAGCATTTGTCTGATGTCAGCAGCCACGGTTTGCAGGTTCACCCAGCAGTGAAGCTGAGCACAAATGCCAGAGACACACAAGACACAGGATGCACACACAGAGGACACTGGCACATTCAGTCACAGACTGCCATGAACAAGGGCTGCCCTCAACAGCACCCACTCATTGTACCCATAGAAGACATAAACACAGCTAAGTTTCCACCTTTTCTTTAACTGGTAGAGTTCTGTGTTTACTGGTGAAAGCACACCCTTTAGTGTAGAAAGCATATCTACTTGACTTTATTTTTTTTCTTTTTCCTCCTGAGGGTCTCTCAAACTTCTGATTTGGGATTCTGTTTTTCTTTTGGTGGCCTCCTCATACTAATTGAAAAATACGGCTCACTGAAATTGGGATATCTTAGGTCCTCTGGACTCCAAGATGCTCCTTAAGCTTAAACCCTGTAATGCAATCAAATGTGGTTTTTTTTTCATCCCCAATGTAAGTATCTAGAATGAGAGAGTGAAGAAACAACATATAAAAGGAATCCCTCCTGGTCCCAACATCTGGCTTAAGCCCACTGTGCTGGCTGAGGCTGGAGTCATTAGCAGCAGTAATGAAGCTCAGACTGGAACCTAAGTCAGAGGGTAAATGGAGTCCATCACACCACCTGAGTCTTTAACTGTGGCTGTGGTTTCTTCTGCAGCTGACAGATGTCCCAAGAACCTGAAGTGGCAAAGACGCCAATGCCCAGCTCTGAAGGACCACCGTTCATACAGCTTCATTCACACTGTAATTCCAACTTGGACCTTTCCTGACCTACCTCTCCTAAAGACTTCATCAATTTATTTGTGATTATTCTTCCTTCTTTTTGCTGACTGAAGAGTAGGAACTCTTAGTATAACTTGGGCCTAACCTGTATTAAAAGCTGGAATTCAGCTGAAGTGCCAGCAGGGGATTTCAAAAAGGTGAGATGACACAAGTTGTATATACCCACTACATGCACAAGGCCAACAGAATCACTCAAGGCTGCTTCGAGTTCTGCTATCTTCAGGACAAGAACTAATCTATCAGGAAGGTTTTGCTGTGATCACTATTTCAGGAGACAGGGTGTGAGTTTGGTCAAGAGGCCCAAACTCGGGCTGTGCTTGGCATCTCTACCTCCATGTTTCACAGTCCAACAACCGAGGCAGAGGGTAGATACAACTGGCTGCTCTCTGCCCTTGCCATAGCCTGAGCCCAAGCACATGTGACACATAGCCCTCCTTTTCTACTGGAACAACACCGAGAGAACCGCAAGTGGTGAGCAACAAGCTGGGGAATAATTCATAACCTCCAGGCATCCCTGTGAAAAATCTAGTCTGCAAGACTCCACATACAGTTTACCATGAGAAGGACCTTCAAAAGGTCTTTGGTCATGACATCAGGTTACAAGAACTTGTCCATATGTCACAAGCACTGGTCTCTGTCAACAAAGCCTGATCTAGAAAGTAAAAGGCAGCACTTCTCTATCTTACGAAAGTCACTTACATCATTAGCTCATCATATTTTGATGCCAGGAGTCTTAGCTAAAACTTGTATTTTCTTTTTAAACTGTAAGAATGTCTAAAGGCAAGGTTACCATTGGAAACATTTTGCCTCTTACTATATGGATCTTTTCTCTACTTGCTTTTGACTCCACTTTGGGAAGAAACTTGCTTCCTTGCTTTCCTTAATTTTTTTCCTCATATCATCAGCATTTTGCTGAAGATAAGAGAACTGCAGGATAAGCCTTGTTTTGGTAGGAATGGTGAAAGGTTACCAGTATTTGAAGGTCTTGAAAAGAACTTTAATTTCTAAAATTTTTAATATAATTAGTTTTTCTGCCTCATCCATTTCCCAGAGACAGCATAAGATCATTATTGCACATTGTACATTCTTGAATGCTACAAGCATTTTTGTAGCTCCTTTTATTTATTTATTTTAATTGACCAATCAAACTTTTTCAGCTATCTTGAATCCACCATTTGGCATAGTAAGGAGAACAAGCCTGCAACTCTACTCAGCTCCACATTTGAGGTCTGCCTCTCATGACACTGACATGAAAGATGCCCATTTCATCCTGACTGATATAAAAAACTACTCATAAGGAACTGTTCTCATATTAAGCCAGGAGATAAACATTTTCAGTTAATATAGCACTAAAAAGATGAAAGGACTTGGAACTGACAATTAGCTGGAATAGAAATTCTACACCAAAGCCTGCTGCCTTTTTAAAACCTAACAATCCATCTACCCTCCAGTGCTTTAGTGCTACATCTTATACCCTTCTGTGAAGAAATGAAGACACAACAGAAACATGTTGAAATCTCTAAAGCCATGTAAAACCCGAAGGCATTAAAATTTATTAAATGATGCAATAACAACAGAATTCTTTATTTACAATAGCATTATTTAACATCAAATAAGCAAATAGCATCAGCAAAGCAATATTAACTTGCATAAATGTATTTAAAATTTCTCTGAATATATCTACCTTTGCATAAACTGCTAACACTAGAAATACAAACATCAATGCAGGTGAACAAAGTGATGTTCAGAGTCAACTCCATTTTGAAAATAAATCACAACCTGAAACACTGTAAGCTTTCTCCTGAAGAACCATAGTTTATATATTGCTTAATTTTACCCTTGTATAATCTTTTCATATACACACATCTCAGATGCAACTTCATGATGAACTGTACAAATAAAACCCACAAATGACATAAAGGGAAAAAAATTAAATGACAGTAAATGTTTGAAGAAATGTGTCCATCATCTCTATTGAACAACATAAAGATTAAGTGATGAAGCACTTATTCCAAAATTGTACACAATTCACTATACAAATATAATACATCAGACAGCTATGTAGGAATATACAAGACTTAAAAACAGATCTAAGGCATTATGCTAGATTTTAGCATTTTGAGGTTCTTGCACATAGCTTTTACCTGTAGTAAGAAACTTAAAAGATTTTGTTTTAGTCTACAAAGAAACACCAGGGAGAAAATTCTAATTAAAATCAAAGCCACTACAGTAAATTTTCTTTTGTGCAGAGAATGCTTTTGCTCTTAGGCAGCATACTACCATACAAATACTAGAAAACTTTTAAATTCACACCAACAATTAATGGCTTAAGTTGCATTTCAAAACTGATTGTGTATCTTTGGGTTCTGCAAGTGGAGCTGTGCCACCCATTTTGTCTGTTAAGCCCATATGAATTCCACTTTTAAACAAAGATTAAAAAATGTATTGTATAAACTGCAAAAACATTGCTTTTAATTAATACAGGCCCAAAGGGATACCGGTGTGGGACGATATTTTAAGGATTGAGTACAAATTAACTCCTTGTAGCAAAACAGCTCACTTCACTTTTTAAACTCACCACATTACATGAACACTTAAACAGGTCGTACGACCATGTATATATGCTTATTTTTCACATTATGCGCCTTTCACATTTAATAATGTAAATAGAACACTGATTAATTGTTCTGTTAAACAAAATCCAAGTACTTTCTCCAACAAATTTACTGTATACAGGATGAAAAATACTGATAATGAAGGGAATTGATTTGGCTTTTTTGTTTCTATAGTGATCAATATGATCAGAAGATTCCTTCACTCACTTTTCTCTTTCATTACTTAGAAGACGACAAAAGTCACAATGAACCCAAACGGAGCCGAAGTGATAGGTACAATCTCCTTTCTTTCAGAATGGCAATGGATGATGAAGTATCATAATCACTACAGATAACGGTTTGCAGGTCTGTTGTGAAATGGGACAAATTTAAACTATTTTTTCCACTGCGAAAAAGAATAATCCATCTGCAGAGGTTACATTAAGAACAGAAAAAGAATGGCATAGCAACAAAAGTATTTTAAAACTAATTTACACTTTGTGGTGCATGAAATTAATTTCTTCAAATTTATACATTTCTTATATAAGTAATTTTTTGTCAGATATATAATGCAAGTTCAACACCAGTGTTGCAGTAATGAGGCTGTGGAGGTCAGGGCTGATGGTTATTTCTCTTTCCCCATCAGTAGGTCAAAGAATGGCTCAGCTGACTAAATATTCTGTTTGAGTTTGGCAACAGAATGGTGACAGCTGAAAAAGTGTTGCTTCTCCAGAACGGTGGCACTGTCCTTAGGGACAAACACAGAAACAGCCTTTATCGTATTTTCTTCAGCCTTAACATGGAACAGCTGCTATTTTATTCGAACTCCCACCTGAATACCAAAACAAACTAAATGACAACAGGACAAATCTTTCAATCCCAAAAGGCAGGGTTGATATTATAAAACACATTGCATTTTACATTACATCAAAAAATTTGCATTCAGGTTAGAAAGTTTGTGGATCAGTGTCCTGGTTCCGGCCAGGATAGGGTTAACTTTTGCAGTAGCCAGGGGGAGGCATGGCTAGGACCCAGAGGTTATTCTATACCACCTCACATCATTGCCGGGGACGGGGGAAGGGAGTCTCTTCCCGGGAGAAGGGCTCTCTTCTGGATCAGCGCAGTGTGGCCGAGGGAGCATTGGGAATTGTCTATTGTTGTGGGTTTCCATGAGATTTGTCTGCCTGTTTCTTGTACCCTCTGTCACTAGTATTGTAGCTGTTACTGTTTTCTTATCTCATTGCTGTTTCCAGTAAATTGTTCTTATCTCAACCCATGATCTTTACCTTTTGTGCCTCCAATTCTCCTCTCCAGGGGAAGATGGAGGGGCAGCAAGGCTCGCGGTTTGTAGAGTCTCAGTGGGAGCACTAAATTAGAGAGTACCATTCCTAAACAATTAGGAGTCAGCAGAAAGAAAACAGAGGTCAAACTCATCAATTTCTTAATATTCCAAGTCCTCAGAAACTGATGTCAGTATAGTAAAAGATTACTGAAACCACAGTGGGCAAGGAAAAAAAACCAACAAACATGCCTTAACAGTGGCCTGTTTAGTAACAGTTTTTCTAAGATTTGTTATGAAAGGATATAAACATACAAAAATCAAGAACTGGTTCCTACAGTGGCTGCATATAATATAGGTTAGTTAAATGATATTATGAGCAGAATCACAAGGCTTAGAAAATGAGAAGTCTCAAGCCTACAAATTAGGTCTAATCAAGGCATTGTGATCCTTTACAAAACACTTTTCCAGGAGACACACACGGCTAAGAAGATATCTAATTTAATACTGAAGTACCTCATTTGGAATCAACTTCACAACATGTATATCTCACAAAAATTATACAAGTAAAACACTTAAGTTTTCAACTTAAATTATTGCTTGTTTACATATAAACTGGATTTTATGTACCTTACAAAATGTCCTCGTAGTCCACACTGCTTTAAAATAATCAGAAGCACGATAGTGGTGAAGTCTGTAGTGATATCTGCTAAAGGTATTACAGGAATTATTTTCCCAGCTAAGGGGATGGGAACCAGAAATTAACATGCTTTAAAGCAGGTATCTTTGATATTATGCACCAATTCTGCCACTACCATAATCAGTACATGCATTACCATTGAACTTTGCTGTTCAGCATCCAGTAACTGGCTGTCCAGATTGCTGGAAACACACCTAAGGAAATAACGGAGTAACCTGTTTTTTAATTCTATTAGAAAGAGGAAGATGACAGAGGTCAGGAGAGCCAGGTTAAAAACCCAGGATTTGCTAATTGTTAGGAATTTAATTAAATGAGAATGTAACCAACTTGTATGTTTGGATTCATGATTGCATTATAAACACTACCACAAAACCCAACCAAATCACCCTTTATAAACAGCCCTCTCACAGGGTAATTTTCATCTGTTTTACAACTTTAACCCCATTCAAAATTGGTCTGTATAGTTTTCTGCATCAGTTGATCTTCTCTGACTTGCTGTCAGTGGAACGTGCTCGTTGGAGGTCTCTATATGTACCAGACGTTGCTTCTACGCCCTCCTCCATGCCTCCTTTCCGCCCCAAAATGCAGGCCTTAGTCTAAAACACCAGTTTTCAGACAGAACTGAATCCTTTGCACCAGACTGAGTAAGCCAGGGAAAACAAAGCAAAAAAACCCCAAGGTCTAGAACTAAACAGAAACAGAACAAGAGCATGGTTGTTTTTCCTTAAATACATACATTTAAATACATTCAATCTGACATGGTTTATGAAAATTGCCTGTCAACATTTACTTTGCAGGAGAGATCTAAGTTGCACTAAGGTGAATGCAGTGAACAGACTGAGCAATGTCTGTACGCTAGCTTCAGACTGTCAAAGAAGAGGCTGCTCTTCGGTAACGGCCAGCTGGCTCCCCTCGGGAAGGCAGGGCTGAGTCCTGTTGGCAGCAGGCAGCCACCGGGGCTGGCAGCTCTGCTGGGACACGACAAACACGCAGCTCTTCAAACTGGTAAGGATTTGGGGCCGTAAGCCCAGTCATCTGAAGAAAGAAGCAACCAAACCTCCCTCAGGGTCAGCAATATTTCTGCAAAAGAAGAGAAATGGGGGAAAAACAAGTGAATTCGTCCTGCTGGGATAGTGAAGATGGACAGGTCAATGAGATCTGGGATGCTGGAGTGCAACATCCACTGTCAACTGTGCATTAGTGTAATACTCTACACCTGAAATTTAATTGGAATTTATAAAGCTAAACTATTCTTTGTGTACCCTGGTACAACTGACCAGTGATTTAATTCCTTTGATATCAGTGGGGGCTTAATACCACTGCATTGTTAGGTCCCTAATTCATTCCAATTATCCTGGCTTTTTTAACAACTCAGGATCATCCCACCTCTTGTAAACTCCAGCTAAAGGCATGGCAGTAGGGTTTAAGAGAAGTCTCATTGTCAGAATATGTGCAAAAATCTGTCTTTCTGCTGCATCACCATCAAAGGAAACAACTACCCTGGCTCACTTTCCCTTCCAAGACTCATAATGAAAAAGGGAATAAATACGTAAACCAGCTTCAGCTACTGATCCCTAGGAATTTTTTTTGCCTCATACTTAATATCCTCACAATGTCTTTACACAAATGCAGTACTAACTGGTTTCAGCTGAGTTGATTATCTTCTTTCTTATTCAAAAAAAACCTCAGGATGTGGTTTTCACAGTTGTTTTAAGACTATTCCTTCCAGTGGCTGCAATCCGTGCCTCTCTGTCTTCCTCTCCTTGTAAATGCCTGCTCCCATGGGGTGCTGTGGTCAGTCAGGTCAGAGAGTCAATCCAGCCAAACCCATTTTCCTCTTCCCCTGGGGCTGCTTTTCACTCATATCCCGTGGCTCTGGCAGTGGAGCAGCTCTTTGCTTGCAGCCTCCTGCCATGCCTGAGGAAGGCCCTGCTTGCTCATGGACAGTGCTGATGGATAGGCAGCTTTCTCACCAGTCCATGTGATTCTGGAAGCTGTCTGCACCATGCTTTGGACCTTACCACACCTTCCTGTGCATTCACACAAGGCCTAGAAATGTATCTTCATTGGCAAATAAAGTCAGTGTCAAGAATCATGCTGCAATACAGGAAAACAAGGTCCTATGTTTTGTACATTCCCTATTCCCAGTTTAGCTGGTGCAGTTACAGCTCTTCGGGGGTGACCAGCCATGGGCAGCAGTGAGTCCTGATGAGTCCTGATCCTGGCTCCTCCTTCCTTCATCACAGCAGACACACCACACTCACATCCCTCATGCCCTGTCTAATATGGACAAACTAAACTTTGCTTCTCTTTCTAACATGTTGAGAGGCAGTTCAGGGACCTGTTAGTGGTTTTTAAAGATGAAGTGGAAACAGAAGTGAAAATCCAAAGATGTTCTTATTTTCAGGGTGGACATTTAGCAAGCAGTATCTCCACAGAGATAATAAATAAACACTTCTGCTATACCAGCGACTTGAAAAAAATGGTGTACTGCAAAATTTGCATATTAATTACTCAGCTTGAACTTTCTTTAAAAAGTTACATAGGAGTAGTTTATAGCTCAGTTGCATGAAAAAAGCATCTGTTTAACCTCTATTACCATTCAAAGTTCATTGAAAGGTATTTATAGTGCATTTAAACTACCTGCATTTTCATTGACAGTCAGAGGTACATTAGTAGAATAAAAGTAAAATCACAAAGTGCAGTCCAATGTACCTTTCCAAAATAATTCCAGAGGTTTTAAGAAGCTGCTTTTCTTCAGGTAAGACAAAGCTGCTCTCATGCATTTCTATTGTCTCTCTAATTGTCATGGCACTGATTCCATTATTTTATTACACTCCAGAGATTCCCTGCCCAAAGTCATGTCACTCATTTCTTTCCACCTTCACCCTGACTTCTCTCCACCCTCTCTTGTTCCATGCACTCTCTTTTCCTTCTCTCTTCAACAATTTTTAAAAATCTGCCTCCTCCTTTAGTCTGCTTCTGTCTCAACATCCTTATTCCCTTTCTTTCCTCAGCAGTACCTGGTATTTTCTTCTCTGACAGTTCTCTTAGCACACATAATTTAACTGGTTAGGGAATGCACTAAGTAGATGACCTTCTAGTAGCCTCCCAGTACCTAAAAAAGTTTGGATGCCCCATCCCCAGAAGTGTTCAGTGTTGAATGGGGCTTTGAGCAACCTCGTCTAATGGCAGAGGGTGTCCCTGTTCATGGCAGGGGGTTGGAACTGGGTATTTTTAAGATCCCTTCCAACCCAAACCATTCTAAGATTCTGTAATAACACTTTGGTGTATGATAACTTCTGCTAGAACAGAACACACTGCATCTTTTAAACTATCAAAGTGAACATTAAATGGTTGCAGAAGAGGCTATGTACAGATTGTACAGATCCCCCACTCGTGGAGACAGACATTTGTATGTTTATATGAAAAATGAACGTGTCAGAAGAATTGGTGTCCGGTAAGTTTTAAATACATATGAATACAAAAAAGACAGGGATGCAATAAAATACATGTACAGTTACTTCTATCTTGGTACTTTCACATTCTTCATTTTCATTCATGCTGGTAACTTTTCAGACGGAGGTTCCTAATTTCCCCAATTACTCAAATTCAACTTTAACAGTTGGGAACTTCACTGCGCCCTGGCCCAGGAGGGGTGCGGGGGCAGAGGCAGCGGACGCCGCTAGATGGCGCCTCCCCCGCACCGCTCGGCCACCCTCTCTGTCCGTCCGTCTGTCCCTCCTGCCCTTTCTCCTCCTCTGTGTCCATAGTCCACCTCCCTCACGTTAATTACCATAATCCAGGGCACCCATAACTTTGTAATTAAAAAAGATACTGTATCCGTTCCAGCTCATTCATAGTTCTGCTGCCTCTGCTCCCCATTTCTTACCCGTGCTGCATCTCCGTCCTGCTTTATCATATCCATTCCAGGCAGCTGGTTTGGAAAGAGATTGCCTCCCCTCATAGCAGGGTCATTAACCTATTGGTAACAAGATATTAAGGAAAATTAATTAAAAAATACACTGGGAGGAGGGCTGGGAATTAAAAAGAAGCATTACAGACCATTCGCTACTTGCTTGTACCAACACCCACTCCTGAGACTATGCTGAAGTCACGGATGTGACTGTATAGCCAAGCACCCCTCTTGCACAAGCATGTGTGCATATTATCCCGCTTCACCGTCAACAACACAGATTTCATTCCTGATACTATGACCCTTATGCATGTTTTACAAAGCAGGCTCCATAAATTAGGTCAGTGTTACCTGAAGTATCAAAGTTCTGAAAGCAGAAACATGTCACTACCTTCCTAACCTCAGTAACACATGGCTTTGCTGCTTGCAAACCACGGCAAATTTTTTTCAAAGCCTGATGAGATAACATGTAGGCTAAATTGTACCAACTATGGACTTAGATTTAACAATACTTTTCTGTTTGTACGCAATGGGAGAAAGATAGCATTAAATGGGAAAATGTGCAGAGGCATGCTTTCCTAAAGGGATGGTCTCCACTATTTTTTGAGCACAATTACAAGAAAGTATTGAAGCTGTGCGTTTCTGCACAACCAAAAGGTCTGTCATGCTTAGTTATGTGGAAAGAGTGGTTTGCCAAATTTACAGCATTGCTTTCTCAGTCAAAGGATTAATCTCACCATGTAGGAACTGGCATAAAATACAAAACAGCGCCCTTCAGCAAGGTTCTGAAATATTAGAAGAAACAGCTTTCCTTAGGAGTTTTACAGGGAAAGAAACCTCATTCTAAGGAGTCTTTGTTGAGTCGATTCTGTTACTTCCTTCAGAGTAGATGGATGTGATAGTAGAGAAGATATGCCCTTCCAACTCTCTCAGGAAGGAAAAAGATGTTTTCTGTGTCACCTGTCCTTTAGGAGATGCGTTTCCAAAGCAAATGAATTCTCTGTGTGGACTACCCCACTTCAGCTACAACAACCTGCTGCAGCATAGGGGGAATCACAAAATCACAGAATGGATAATGTGGAAGTGACCACAGTGGGTCACCTGGTCCAACCTCCCTGTTCAAGCAGGGTCATCCTAGAACACATGGCTCTAGGGGTTCTGTCCAGGTTGTTCTTGAATATCTCCAGTGGGGGAGACTCTACAACCTCTCTGGACAACCTGTTCCACTGCAGTCACCTGCACAATAAAGTTCTTCATATTCAGGTGGAACTTCCTATGCATCAGTTTCTGCCCATTGCCTCTTGTCCTAATGCTTGGCACCATTGAGTAGAACCTGCCAGAAGAGCCCAGCTCCATCCTCTTGACACCCTCGCTTCAGAAACTTATAACAGACATTGGTAAGATCCTGCCTCAGTCATCTCTTGTTGAGGCTGTCCTGAATTTACCACACAGTCTTCTCATTTCAGGTCCCCCTGACTGTTATTTCTGTTGCTATTCACCGATTTTGAAAAATGCCATCGTATGCAACCACCTAAAGACTGGTTTCAAATCCTGCCAGAGACAAGACTACAATTCAATGAGAAAGATTAAAAACTTTAAATATTTTTGGCATAGGAATTTTAACTCCAAAGCAATTAAGAGCTACAAGCATCCTAGTAATGTTTTCTGCTTCTTAAAGTAGATTTCTAAACCTGTATGTGAAAATTTAAATCAGAAGGGAAGAGAATGACATTATTGTATTCAGAAAGAACGACAGTAGACAGCTTTGCAGGTCTATCTACATGCATTTGATGAATCCATGTTTGAAAAGTGCTTTCTGCTACTGATCAACATTCATCAGAAGGTACAAGCACAAATACCTTTTCCGATTGTTCAGTAGACAAAGGGAGGTAAAATTGAAAAGCAGAAATAAAAAAAAAAAGTATCCTCAATCAACAGCAGTTTTGGAACAAAAAGATGACTGCATGATTTGCCTCATGGCACCTAGGACAGGTATGGAAAAGGAAGGTGACTCCAGGCCACCATAAAAGGAGCAAAGGCATCAATGAAGTTTCTATTACAGAACCTCTTTGCCAGTGATGATGCAAGAATTCTGACTGACATGGTATCAGATAAAAGAAAAAACCCCAACCCAAGCTCAAAAAAAACCTACAAAAAATCCCCTCTACTATTTTGTTTATACTAATACATTTGCTTCAGAAGACCTTAAAACACCCCACATTAATTTTTCTGACTGCAAAAAAAATTCAATTAGAAAAGTATGGAGAAGGACAAAGAAATTGAAAGGTTTTTGTCATTTTCTGAAGAAAGGTGAAGTGGCGTTATCAGATATGAAGTCTGACTACAAAAGATGAACACATTTTACAATTCCTTTGCACTTAAGCGTAATTAATCGTCTCCCACTAGTAAAGCAAAGTTATATACAAGATGTCTAACAAGCAAAGTTTCCTACCACTCCAGAGCTCCTTTCATCCAGTATGCTGAATGAAATCAAAATACTTTTTCAAGATAACTCTTCTTAAATGCCATGATAATTTTGGCCTGGGGAGTGCTGCCCTGTGCAGATTAATAAACAACTACTCTGAGTGGACTTCTAAATGGGGGGTTATTTCATGTAGTGAAAAGCCTCTTTTCTTGCATAGGTTTCAAACGGCTTCTTTGATAGCTCAGCAAATAGCATGGATCCATGCTAAATAATAATGCAAAATAAGTAACAGGCAAAACCATGGCAATAGTCCACTGTGCAAAAAAAGATGAGGAAAAGGGCAAAGTAAAATCTCTGAATGGTGCAAAACCAGGAAAGTTTAGTGTCTCAATGCCTGGGGAAGCTGTTTTGGACAGGGGGAACCTGAAGACACGGCAGCTAGCATTTTAGCATTCCTGGTAGCAGCCTCCTAGAAGAAACACTAGTAAGAGCAGCCTGAACAGATTTAATGTAATTATAAGAGAGAAGATGATAATGAGACAAGATCTCATTCCTCAAATACATAAAAGAGCCTCTAAGTATATAATAATAATTAACAAGCCCATTTTGGACATAATCTTTTTACTTAGTGATGCTGGGAGCCCAGGTGGTAAACAAGAGAACTGGGAGATAACACAAGTATGATCAGATAAGCACCAAACTTACTATTTCTGAGCTCTGGATATATCTGTATGGTACAGCTTAGTGCCACAATGAGAGAGGAGACAGAGCCACAAAATCTGTTTGGTACCGGGGATAATATACCTGCTTCTCATCAGGTAAATAAGTCCAGGCACAGCTGTTTGCTATTAGATAATAGGTCTTACTTCCAAAACCATCCAATAATAATGTTGAATTTTTTTCAAAAGCTAGAACACATTTGCAGTGTAATCACTGTTACTCTCACTGCGGCTAGGAAGAGACAAGCATGTGAAGTTCAAATTATGTATTATGGAACAAAAAGTGACACTGAATAAGTAAACAGAAATGTGGGATTTTCTTATACTGTCACCTAAAAAATTAAGGAAATGGCAACAGTCAGCAGAATTACAGAAAATACAGTAATTTTGAAAACCACCAGTTACAAGAAAAAGTTCAGCACAGTTTAGGTCAATTGCTAAATAAAGATGTCAAACAGTAAAACACTATGCCCTGAAAACAGGAAATAAAAGTGTCAATTTTAGTATTCAAGTATACATTTTTAGTTATTCATGTTTCTCAAGAAAGAAATGTAAAGCAGGACGGCACATTCCTGAGGACTAAAAAGTATTGTATCGTGGCCCAGAAATGTCCCCTCAGCTGTCAGCTGGCCACCTCTGACCCAGACCAAGCATAAAACATTTGCTTGCAGATGACATGGTGCTGGGGTGGTGAAGCAGGAGAAAAACAGTTTAGTGTTACAGAATGAGCAGACAGATCTAAGAAAACAGACTCGACCTAAAAAATGCAATTCGATAGAGACAGGAGGGAGGCAATACTTTTGAGAACAAAGAATGGAGGTTTCATATATGTAGAATGTGTTGCGGAGAATTTGGGAGATTTTCACAAGGGTTTCAGTGTGACTTTGTCACCAAAAGAACCAAGGAAACTCATGGATTGGAAGAGAAATTACAAGCAGAACTTGACTCCACACAGTTTTGGTACAGTCACTGTTAAATCACTGTCTCTGGTTACACTCTTGTTCACATTTCTAGAAGGAGGTTACAACAATGGAGTTTAAAGTAGATCCAAAAAAGAGACTGATGGGCTGAAAACCAAATGTTGAGATGGATAAAGAACCCCAGCCTATTCAGCTTACTGGAAGCTAGATAAATGCTATCTTGAAACAAGATCTTCTAGTCTTAACAGGAAGGAAAAGCAGTGTGACAGCTGTGCCAGGGGAAACAGTAGCCCGCATGGAAATCTTTGAAATAAAACCAGATCTCTTTCTACAATGCAGTTTGTCAATTCAGGTTCCTGGGAAAAATTATGTAGCATGGATATGCTGAGAAATCAGATCAGGTCATCACCTTTAAATCCCCTCTCTTTTCTTTTTTGGTTTTACTATTGTTTTACTACATTAAATGTGTGCAACTCTATGCACTTGGGAACTAATAATAAAAAACGTCTGCTATAATCGGGCTTAGCAACTGGGAATATCAGAGAAGGTGATAGATTTGGGCGTATCAAAATTGCTTTGGGTCACCAGTATGTAGCAGCTGTAAAAGACAAATGTGATCTGCAGCTATATCTGTCAGAGTATTCCAAGAGAAATGGGGAAGAACTAGTGTTATGCACATGACTCTGGTGCTTAGGAAATACTGATTCAAACTAGAACAGCTGCAGGAAAGGAAAGGGAATTTAAAGCCTAAGAGACTGAAAAACCACGGCTTGTTTGGCTTACAAGAAAATCCCCACAAAACGCAAAACTAAGCAACCCAACTATCTCAAACTAACCAAAAAAATAATGTTGATATAATTTTTCTAAAATAAAAGAGATATTTAATGCAAAGGACAATACTGGAAAAGTAAATCAAATTTAGGGTGGAAAAAGCTCATACATTAACAAGCCATTAATATAACCAGCTTTAAACTGGAACACTATGGTATGAGAAAGAAGTTTTAGCAGGAGATGTTACCTGAAGACACAAGAGATACTTTCCTGTCAATATTTCTAAGAAAAGTCCATAATTTTCAAGCCTGTGTTTTTAAACAAACTGTGTTCTGAACAAACTGGAGGTCAGCTTTGAAACAAATATATGAATCTGTTAATTAAGAGGATTTGTTTGTCAAATACTTACTAATGTAGTGCAAGAATTTAACTGCAGGTTGACAAACAGAAATGTTGTTTTTTCTTATTTCAGATGTCCTAAGTAGCCATATCAAATAAGAATGAGTGTCTAAACACCCTCTCAGCAGAAAAGAACAGGCTACTTACCTATTGATTCAGCAACCTATTTTATCTGCACCACATTACAAAAAACGTGCATTTTGTGCTTGTAAAGTTGCCAGATGGATAGTTCTGAAAGCTGATCGAATATTTATTGTCTGGGACTACAAACACTGTGGCAGTTGAAGCATCTTCCAAACCCTGCCCACGCTGGCAGCTTTCACTCTTCTCTCGAGGAAGCAGCTGCCTGCCATCCAGTTCTAGCCTCCACTACTGGGAAAATCAGCAACTGCAACTGTGCTAGGGAAACTTACCTACTGACAACAGGAGCTACCATCAGCACGTGCTTCCCATGGAAGTCCAAGAGCTATAGCTACAGCACTCTCTGCTTCACTGATCACCTTGGCTATTTGAATGCAGTTTAAATCAAAGCCCTTTTAACATCATCATTTCTCAAGAAAACTAGTAAAATAAAGGTAATGCAGCTAGACCTGAAAAACTACTGGAAGTAGAAGCAAATTCTCTAGCTGTCATCTCACATCCTTAGATTCTCACCTGCTCAGGACCCATGGAGGACAACCCTGATGTAGGCACAGAGGTCGCTGAGGTCATGCTGATCTGCCCTGTCATCTGGTTCATGTTGCTCATACCACTTGTGTTGGTTGCCATGGATACACTGATGTTCATGTTATTGTTGTACATGCTGGTGCTTGCTTGCTGCCCAAAATGTGGTGGGGACTGTTGTGAAAACATGCTACAGCAAGGAATGGAAAAAGCAATGTGTCAGACTTAGAATGCTGAAGCCACTAAGAAACTGGTTTTAATATATCTTAAGCTAGAATTTGTATATACTGTCATTTATTCCAACTTCAAAAGAAAAACTAGTTTTCAGCTGCATTAATGTCCAAGGAATAGATTTTCAAAATTTGAGGTCCCATGTCTGTGCACAAAAATGCATGCCTTTGTGAGTGAAACTATGGTGGAGTACAAATCTGTTATGCACGTTCAAGAACAGCCAATTAAATGTTTAAAGGAGCTTTATATGCATTTTTAAGTAATTTTTGGAGGGAGAGGAAAACACCTTTAATGTCCAGTGCTAGCACAGGACTGTTGAGCTGAAATTGGAGATGGGGTAATAAACTTTCTTTTTTGCAAAATAGGCTATTTGCATACATGAATACCAGATTTGCACATACAATTATGGCAAGTGGGCTTACAAATATAGACATGCAATTGTGCAGAAATTTATTTACTAAGTCTTAGTGTCAGGTTTTGAAAATGTGGCACTGTAAGAAACAACATAAAGTCGAAGATAATTATCTTCTATGTTCCTCTAAGTTAATTTCTGAAAAACTTAAAGAGGAGTAACTGAGGAAAATCTCATCCCAGATTTTATTCAGTCCAAGTGCTTTCTGGACAGTATCTTCCTTCCTGTTATGTTGAAAGTCATATGAAAGACTTCTCTGCATTTCCTAAAATGCTCTTCACTGTATACACATCAGTTTTTTCTACTCTTTGAGCATAATCCAGCAGTCAATGAAGGAATTATTACTGACAATGTGTCTGTTTAGAGGATCTGCATTAGACTGAAATACTGGAAGGACTGCTGTGTCTCAGTATCAATTGCTGACTTTCCCTTCCCTGTGAAGCACTGCTCCCACAGCTGAGGAAATCCTTCAGGGTTAACACTCAGCCTTACACTTGGGTACTCCATTAGGCTATTGCTGTGCACTGTGAGACTTGGTGGAGTGAAACGGCATTCTGGGCACAGGACCAAACCCAGAAAATCCCACCATTCTCTTCCTTCCAATTCCATGTCTTTTCAGGCCACCTAGCCCCATTTTTAAGTTGTTATCTGGGTGGCTGAAACAGTACACTACAGATCATTGTGAATACTCAGTGGCTTGTGTAAGCACATTTGACATGTCTCTGCTGTAGAGCTGCAGTTTAGCAAAGCCAACCATTGGACTTATGGAGCTGTCCCTGCTGCCATTTTTGGCAGAAGCCACGACAGCTATGCCTCCTGCAAATGCATCAGGAAGACAGTGAGGATGAGGCATGGCCAAGGATGAGGATAAGAGATAAATCAGCTGCTTTAGGGGGACTTTTACTTGGATCAGCCTCATCAATAAAATACTGATGTTTTGGGTTTATTAAATCTCTGTCAACCAGCAGGAAGAATTGTTGATGTGCTAGGACAGCAAGAGAAGCCTGAGAACTTCAGGATGAAAAAAGCACTGTGCTAGAGACAGTTGTGTGCACCCCAGTGCCAAGTGATACAGGCTGTACCTGATAGCTCGTCCCATCTTCCAGGGAAAAGCTCAGATCACTGCCATCTGGAAGCTCACTGCTGCCTACTGACAGTGTTCAACATCCAACCCATTTGATTTGTACAGACTGATTATTAGAGCTGCACCCACTGGGGCAGGGGCCTCAGCTGAAAAGGTGACTGCATGTGTGAGGTATTGCTACGATGCTGTCAGGGAATGACAGCTATATGCTGACCCCCAGTATGTGCAAGCACTAATGGGCTCAACCTGGTTACATTCCAGCATTTAAAGTGGGAGGTGATAATCCAGTCACTGCAATTCCAGAGCACTAGGGAATGAATAGGCTCTGGCTCAGCTGATCCAGCCATGTGGAAAGCAGTGTGGGAGCACAACATGAAAATCATATGTAGAAGAAATGCATCGACACAAACGTCAGGGGCCAGAGTTCATTGTGCAGCACAGGTGCTTCTTAAGGGCACACAGGGTTTGATCAGTTATCACAGACAAAGCAATGCATTGCATGGATGCAGGTCTTTTAGCTATGCACTCACTTTGCCTTGTATGAAGACAGAATTTAAACCAATTCGTCAAGCCAAATTGAAAAGAAATCTCTTTTAGGATAGATAGTTAACAACAAACAAATGTAAACAAGCCCATAAGTAAGTGTAGACCATAAATGACCTCATTCCTTTGTGCGTTCATTTTGGTTTTCTTCTGGATTTACCTGTTTCCACCCATATTCCCTTGTGCCCACCCATTCATCTCTGTAGAGGACTGATAGGCAGGATTAGCCTGAGACTGCTGAATCATGGGGCTTTGAGTGTGAGCCAGCCTTGGTGACATCAGTGGACTCTGAGGAGTGGTGGCCCCTGTGAAGCCTGGATCGGGCTGCTGACTAATACCTGAAGAAGAAAATGAGAAATTTACCTACTGTGCATTCAGAGTTACAACAAACCAAGAGTTCATACCTGCTGACACGTTTTTACATAGTCCTACTCAAATAATCTGGAGTCTTTAACCTTGTATCTCTTCATTTTCATAAAACAGTTACAAATACACAGAGGGAAAGCACTATTATGAAACATTATTGCTATTAGAAACTGGTGTAAAGGATAACAGATAAGTAAGAGTAGATACCAAATTTAGAGTTGGATGGAAATAATTTGTTATATCAACAAAACTTTTGCATAACATATTGTTTAATATAATTATAATATACTGTAGGTATAAAGAAGCTGTATAACAATAACTGTATGGAGGCAACTGCTCCATGCGCCCCCAGAACAAAGTGGTCTGTGGCTTTGTAAAACAAATAAGCAAACAAAGGAAATGGTATTAATTACCATACTACACATTGGCTTAAGGGTAGGGAATGGAATGCCTTATCTAAAACTGATTTATATTATTTAAATTCAAGAACTTTTTGTCTATTTATATATTTTTACATTATGATGTACACATGAAGAAGTTGTTTTTGGTTTTTTTTTAAGCATATGTCTGGTATTTAAGCAGCATCTCATTAACAAAATTGTAAAAATTACATACAGCTTTGTTTCTGGTCACTTTATGGTATTTACCAATACCTATTCACGTATTTTTCTTCATTTGCACTTTTATCACATATACTGGTTTGTTTAGTTTACTCAAAATTCAGAGTCCACCAAGCAAATACATTCACATATATGTGATTGTGTATGCATATACACTTTTATCTGCATCTATCTATACATAAACACACACACTGCACTTCTGCTGTTGCTCAAAGAAAGAGCAATGCTTGGAGAATAAGTGGTACTAGAGCTAGGAAAGTGGGACTCTGAAGGGTCCAAACTTCCACATTTTCCACTGTTCCTCGGGAGCCAGGCAAGAGCCTGTGGATTGGGGGCCTGGACCCAGTACTGGGGGGAACACGGGGTAGTCAGGACCAACAAAATGCCCTGAGGAGGGGCAGAACCAGTACCGTAGTTCGGAGGAAACGGAAACTGCTGTGCATTTGCCTGCGGGATGCGCGGGTTGCTCATGGTTGCTGGGATGCCACCGGTGGCCACCATGCTGGGGGTCATGCTCAAGCCTTGCCCTCGCATCATCAGCGTCCGCTGCTGCACCTGCTGCTGCTGCTGCTGCATCTGCCGCTGCCGCAGGTGCTGGCTCAGGATCTCCCGCTGCCTCTGCGCCAGCATCTGCGCATTGATGGGGCCCTGTGGGGAAAACCACGGCCACCCATCAATAACCCTTCCAAGGCAACCCAGCCAGTGGAAGCATCTCCACTAGAGCAATCTGGGAGATTCCAGCTTTTTTCCCCTCAGCACTCAACTAACAAAAATATAAAGAAGAGAATAATCTTGTTAGTACTTCTGTTGGGAAAGACTTCCAACAGTGCAAGAGTCACTAACTGAAATAATACCAGTGTTTAAGGTTGCAGTGATTTGTATTTGCAAATAGAGCAGCTCATTAAAAACACACATCTTTAGGAAATTAGAAGCATAGTTAACAATGCCACTATATAAAATCTTTACTAAACAACCATCTATCCCATGTAAAAATGGGAATGACTCTCAGAAATAAAACAGCAAAATGCTCCCTATCATGCATAATGCATTATTTCTGTTGAAACTGTACTTGCCACATAGCATTGCTACTGTATTATACTGGGGGAAGAAAACAAAAAAGGAAGCAACTTTTTTGTTTTTAAAGGTATTATATCTCTCACCTGTGTTGGCACTCCAGTTCTCAAAGACAGATTCATATTGGAGACATTGCTGATCTGATTTATCAGTGGCTGCCGATTCTAAAGAGAAAAAAACAAACCACCCCAACACCAAAGCCCGAAAGTTTTTAGAATGAAAGGGAAAAAGGGAAGTGTTACATACAGAATTATACAGATCTATCTATCTGATCTTCCCTGATCAGCTGGACTGTAGACCTAGTTCTACATATTCAAGCAGTGACTAATTTTCCTCCTCAAATCCTATTACCATTCACAGAATGTTGTTTCTTAAAGAGATAATACACCATAAAAACAGCAACACAGGCACTGTGCTATTTATACCAAATATGCTCCCTTCATAGTTCCTGTTCTTTTTCAGTTTGGTACTGTACTAGACCTTATCCTGATGTTTGGAGGCAGAAATTATCTTTCCTCCTTAAACAGAAAAAGCATTGATATCTCTACTGATAGTACTGTGAACATATATATTTAAAAATGAAACAAGAAACAACTTAAAAAATTCTCAAAAGTAGATCAAGGCCAAGAGGGAAAAAAAGATGTAGGTAACAGGCAGCAATAAAAGCAGTTAAGACTGGTGGAAAAGTCAAGATACAACAAATAGAAAAAGACAGATATAATAAAAAGCACCTTGCTCAAAGACTTAGTGAGACCTAGGCTTAAATACTAGTCATGTTCTTGCATCATATTATACAGAGAATAACATAAAGATGCCAAAGAAGATCAAAAAAGAGAACACGCAAGGCACTATCTTGTCAAAACTCATCATGGCTTCTGTTTCTAGCTTAAAAATGGAATGAAGCAAGACTCCGTCTATTTGGAGCAAACTGCCAGCATGTGCCGCCTAGGAGAAGTGGAGCCGGGCATGGAAGGGACTGTACCTGCTGTGCCTGGAGCCGGTGCTGCAGCTGCAGCCGCAGCTGGTTGGGCTGGTTCTGCACGATGCCGGCGGGGCGCAGGCCGGGCCGGGGCTGCATGCGCAGGGCTGTGTACCCCGGGCGCTGCCCCATGGCATGGAAGCTTGGGTCCTGCATGGGCGCGTAGCTGCCCTGCGCCATCTGCGCCTGTGCAGCGTACTGCTGTGAGAACACTGGCGCCTTCTGCTCCAGCAGGATGCTGGACTCCTGGCTGGGGAAGGTCTCGGGGTCGACAGCTTGGCTCTGCACAAAAACACGAACAATAGAAACAGTTGGTGGGACATGGCTTTCCAGAGGATTATATGGACTAATACAGACAGCCTGCAAAAACAACCTTTTAGGATGTGATGTTTGTAAACAGAACATTACATAAGCTTTCTTTACCTTAACATAAAACTTAACCCCACAATCATTCTTGTGCTCTTAACACAGACATTGTATTACTCTTCTAATGAATAAAAATCCAAAACAACAAATGCTAGATCAAAATCTGTAAATGAAGTGATGCCAGCATATTTTTGCCATTGAATCTGAGATAAATTTGAAGGTATTACAAATGAATAAGTAGATTTTTATCAGCATCTTTAAATAAAATAATGACTTCAAATAAAGATGCCTGAAACGATTACAGAAGCTAATGTGAACAGAGTGCCTAATTCTTTCAGGGCACTTTTGCACTAACTGATTATCCATTAGCATAAATAAGCTAACACAATTCTAAATTGCATTCTAGATACTCCCCTAATATTTGCTCTAGCCAGAATAATTTTATAGCTTATTCCACACTGACCTTGAAAATGAAGTTAATCTAAATTTCGGTGCCCTCATGAAAGAAAGTCTTTAAGCTGCTATAAAACGTTCACAGACTATTTTAAAAAACATGCTTTAAAATGAAGCATCTCTTATCTGCAAAATCCTTTAACCGTTTCCACTGAAATATTAATTAAATAGAAACATATTTACTGCTTAGTTGGAAATAAACCATTATTCATAATTTTCAGTGGTGGTATTCCAAAACCTATATAATAATGCATGAAAGTTTCACACCACAAAATTGAAGTACACCAATAAATTGTATCTCCAGCTCTACACCTCACTGAGTTCTGTGCTGTACCAAATAGGCTTGAAGATAGCTTTCTCATGTTCAAAGCAGAATTTCATTGGTCCTATTTCATGTCTAAAATACAGAGCTAGTTCAGAAGTTATGCTCAGGGTGCTGATGAGTGTTGGGGAATGAAATGAGTATTACAGGCTCCTCTGAGAATATGAAGTCATAAAATTCTCATGCCAGAAATGTCAGGAAAAAACTTTTAGTCAAAATACTTTAATTTTTACCACAATGTTTTTGCACCATGTAAGATTGAAATGGGCAAGAACTACATGGAAATGTGGAGAAGAATGGATCAAAAAGCATAGAACAAAGTTTAGGAAGCATGTTCATAATTTAGAGAAAGAAATTACAGTGTAAGTGCTTGGAATGAAATCAGCAGCCTCAGGTAAAACTCATCCCTTAACACACAGGAAAAACTATGGGTGAATTTACACATCTCAGTTTTGCTAATCCAAAAGCTTGTTGCCCCCATCACACAAAAGTTTCGATCCTGCTCCTCTACTCCTAGGTCCTCACATTCTTATTTTCCTCTTTCCTATACTCTGTTGCTTTCCATGATCTTACCTTTCTCCCCCTACAGTTGTTCCCCTGACCACTATTTTGTTTTTGGTCAGTTTAGTTGCATAAAGCAGGTCAGAAGAAGGAGATCTAGGTGAGGGTGGCAGGGAAGAAGAAGGAAGACTAAACCAGGGGTGAGGGAAGGTTTTCAGGTGACACTGAGCCATTAGATAGACTTCCAACAGAAGGTGTAACTCCATCCTAGCTTGGAGGTGTTTTATAATTCCCTTTTTCAACTCCACCTTGACAACATATCTTTTAAGAGCAATATCTAATACATGCAAATACCATGTCCAGTATACCTGGCTCACTAGTTCTGGTATTCCTAGAGCCCTGTCGATTTCTTCTAAACCATCAAAATTCCTTAATGCCATGTAAAGCTGATCCAGGAGAGCACCCTCATCACTTGGTGACTCTGATGAAGGATGATTACACAAGAGATCATCTGGTGAGCTGCCAAACGGTTGCCTGTGAAAACATGAACACAGCGTTGGTAAACAGCTGCTGGAAAACATGAAATAATATCAGAGGATTAGTATTCAAATTGAACTAACAAGTGGAGACAGAAATTATTTTAATCTCTGCCAATTTTGCTTAGAAAATTATTCTGGATGAAAGTTATGCTACCCAAAGAAGTAACTAAATAATGTGATTAATTCCTGTCAAGACCCTACAAGTGTGGTATATCTGACAAGCAAGAAAGCACACCAAAGGTAGCTGATTGCATATTACAGGGTCAACAGGGGAACAGAGAAGTCAGTATAGAATATCATCACTGAAGACAAAAGGCTAAATAATTGCTTTTTAAAAAACTAACTTTGAATGTCTGGTGTCAGATTAAGTATACTCTCACAAGTAGTGCTCATTTCCATAGCCTCTCCCCCTAGCTGGTTTTCTATCAGGCTAAACAAGCCGAAGAGGTCACAGAGGGGTCTGTGGATTGTCTGAGCTTGCACTAACTGAACATCTCGAAGAGCTGGGCAGAAGCATGGGGGAGCACAGAGAAAAGGACATTCCCCTTTTTTGTTTGCAGCAAAACACTGCATCAGCTCACCCCAAATGTACACTTAGGTACCAGTTTATACATTTGGGTACGTGCCTTGGAAGGACATCAGCAAGAATTTGGGTACTGTCAGGAAGTGTGTGATGGCTCAGCAAATCCTGCTTACCTCACACCTGAATTTATATGCGAAGCACACTCACAGTTACAGAGGCAGAAAAAAGGTTTATTATAAACCCAAAAGACAAAACTTCTTGAGAAACAAACTAAATCTGACATAACACCTTATCTGCAGCCAAATGACACAATTTTGTTTTTCAGTTCACACACCTGCCCTGCTTCATGCACACTACCACAAAACTACAATAAAAAATACAAAGAGCAAAGCATTCTGCAGGCAACAGCAGCTACAATATGCACATCATGGAAGAATCTCATCCCAGATAATTACTCAGAGACAACAAAAGCTGTCACACATGGAGGGAGGAAAAGCACTGTATGTGAACCCTTTTTACATGTCTGTTTAGAAAAAACAAAGAAACATGTTTGTGTATTTAGTTTCCGTAATGAGATATATGGTTGCCATGGAAGTCTAATCTCTATGTCAAAGCTAAGCAGAAGAGCTGCATCGTGAGGCTATACACTGAAAAAACTCAAAGGATGGCAGACAGGAAAACTAATAAAAAAGGTATTCTTTTTAACTGGATCCCAGACAGCAAAAAAAAAAAAAAAGAGATACCTTTAAAACATGGCAAAGTATTAATCAAAAACAGAGCGATTTATTTAACTGTCATAAAATGGAATTATAAAGCAGCAAAACTGAATAGAAAACCCCCCTTTCATTCAAATTGCTTACAAACTTTAAAGAGGACTTATAAGAAGGGATCCATTATATGGAAAAACAATTGAAGCTAGCAAAAAATCCCTCCCTGACATTGAAAATGAGCGTGAACACACATGATAAAAAAACCTTGAAAACATTTGTCAAATTCTGTATATCAAACAGTGATAATTACTTACAATTACAATTTCCCCATTTCTTTTATATATCACTATGACAATTCTAATTTTTATTTTTTTTAAGAACTATTTTTACTCATTTAATACATGGCATCAATCAGATTATAAAATTACCAATCTTGGGGAGGAATAAAGCAAGAAATGGCAGCAGCAACCAATTAATAATCTCTGGTTGGGGTGTAAATTATGAAAATATTGCTACTTTCAAATGCAATGGGAATGTTTTTTTACCATCTTCAGCTATAAGTATATGGTTACTACAAATATATAGTGTATATGGATACACTAAATGAGAGAAACACCAGGAAGCACCTTGAAAAGCACAGAATATAATAAAGAAAATGCCACATATATTTATGGATAATATTTTTGGACACTCTAACAAAAATTAGGAGAGTGCAGTCAGAAGATTAACATTTTTTTTAAACATAATTTTTACCAAATGTATCCACTTCATTTTCTTCTCAGTGATCCTCCCATTTACTACTTATGCAACTGCAAATATTTCAACATATTGTATGTGCTTGTCCATTCTGCATCCCTTAGACATTCCACATATATACAGTTTCTCTAAAGTAAGCTGCAAACTTTTCGGAGGAGACATGGCTCTTTTTTAAGAAGTGTAAACTGCTTATAACAGTTCTACCATCATTTCAAAGTCTTAATGATGAATGAAGTTATTAATACACTACATATGAGTTAATGAATTGTGATGAAACTGCAGTTCTGATTACCTGAGAAGAAACTAACCTCAGGGAAGAGGCAGCCTTCCTTTCACTTCTTCTTTCCTTCCTCATTTTTTACAGAATTTAAGTCAATTAAGAAAACCCAAATGAAACATACTTAATCATGTCCTACATCACTTAAAATGCTACCCTGCTGCAGAAAGGGACAGGAATATTATGACTACATAGTCATGGCTAGTACTACCAGAACTTTTCCACATTTAGTGTTAAGTGTAATTGTTAACAATAAGAACAGCAAAATCAGACAGAATCATGCCCACTTTTATGCTCCAGAAGTGAAAAATGGTGCAACTCTACCTGAACTGCTGGCAGCATTCAGTGTGATACAGAACTTTCAATTCATTTGACACATTAAATGGCAAATACAGCATTTATAAACATTACTGGAACACACATACATTCCATCAGCATAAAAGAACACAAAAATTAAATTGATTTACATTTGGTGAATGTTTTATGTAGAACTTTGTTTCCATGAGGTGTATAAAATACAGGTCTGCAAAAATCTCTCTGTGTTCTGATGTGACACCAAGACTCACCTGTTCTGATTACCAAAAGTTGCCTGTTCTATGGGCAAGATGCTGTCTGGCCACGGTGCAGTCTGATTTGGAGGTGCCTGCTGTTGGCTATACTGAGGTCCTCCTATGTTCATCTCCAGTTCAGATGGCCCTAATCAAGAAAAAATAACCATATAACTTTCCTGAAGAGAAGCTACTTTCATGTTAATTCTTTCAGCTGAGTTATCTATGCTATGGTAAAAACAAACAAAAACATTAAGACCTCAGTAGTATTACACTTAAAAGCATTATTCTTTTGCTAAAATTCACTTTTGAAATTTGAGAAAACATGAGTATTCTGAAAGTGGTTCAAAATTATAAAATAGCAGATTCAACATTGTAAATGCAAAAATGAACAAGACAAGCATAAGAAAAAAGACAGTACATAGAGTCAGTATTATAATGTGCTTGCTTTAAAAATGACCAGGAATGATTATCATGTCCACAGCATTTCCTCTAAAAACACTCCACAGTCTTCTAGTAAACCAGAGCAACTTCATATCCTCTTTCTTTGGCCACACAATTGTGGAGTTAGAGAGTAGCAGGAACTGTCCTTCTCAATACACGTGTTAAAATTAAGTGGTTTAGACACCTTTCCCATATCCACAGGAAAATTTCACTGTAAAGTATGGTTCTCATCAAATCTATAATTGAAGTGGGTTTTTTTTTCTTTCCTTTTTATCCCTGCTTCATCTTTAACCCTCCAGCGTATGACAAAAGGACCAGCTCCACATGCAACTTACCCATATTCATGACCTGAGATGGAAGCATCTGCCTTGGGCCAGGCTGGTTGCTGGCTCTCAGGGGGATGCTGGCCGTGGGGTTGCGGATCATGCCTGCTTGCACTGGCCTGTTCATGGCGCCAGCTGTGGGCGCGCAGGTCACCCTCACGGTGGGAGCCTGGCCGCCCCAGTCTCCAGATGCCATGGAAGGCCGAGGGGCATTGCCACCAATCATTCCTGCACAAGAGTCAAACAGACTTAGGCACCAGCACATGATCCAGAACAGCCTTAGCACTACTGCTGCCTGACAAACTGCATTTTCAGCAAAAAAAAGTAGTAGTTTCACTCAAGCACACTGTACCACAACTGCCCATCCAGATGTGCAAAGTTACAGAACGATGCCTTATGCTGCTTCATCAAGGGACTGGAGACTGTGATACATCTTACAAGAGGAAGATCCTTTTATAATTTCTGAAATGCTGTTCAGAGTAAGTGTTCCCACATGTAGTCTGCAACAGGTGCTGAGGGTGTGTGGACAGCCTTAACTTCCTTCCTCAGGAAATGAATCACGTTTGCTGATGTGTGTGTCAGTGCTTTACTTTCCAAGTGCTAAGTGAGAATGGGGACTTGAGTAACAAGGTGTTAACATTAAACACACTTACTTAATTAGAAGAATTGAGTATCAATTCATGTTCTGCAAACATCTTTTGGTGACTCCTTTCATTGGGAACCTAGAGCCTTCTTAGCTTCAAGGTTCACCCAGATAATCTCAGACCAATGCATAGTGCAGGGAAATTACTCACAGGAATTTTCCGATAGATGCTGAAGTTCATTACCGTTATTTTAGGGGAAGTCCTCCCACATCTACTGTAAACAACTGATACGTTTTATTTACACTTGGAATATATAGAATACTACACTCTGATAGTAGCCAAGAAACTTCAGGCAAAATCCAACATAAAAACCCCCAAGCCACAAAGATGTCATTCATAGTATTTATACATTTCAATTTGAATCAGTCAAGAAAGTAGATAAGTACTGATTTCAGGTTGGACTATTGCTTCAGATTAGTCTTTTCAGATACATTTCGCAAAATCATTACATGAATACTAAAAGCCACACAAACAATTATTACTTATCAGTTCAATCATTTGGTGCCATTTAACCAGAGAACAACCCTCTGAAGAGGGTCTTTGTTTCAGCTGCTGTACAAAATTTGCTTGCTGAAAGTTTGTTCCATTTGTGTACATATTCTATCAGCTGAAAGATGAACTGTACTAAAGTAAGGCAGGGGCACAATAATACTCTCTAACTTGTATACATAAGATGAATAAAATCCTCTAATATGTATACAGAACATGAACATAATCAGACACTTGAAAGAATACAAGTTGATCTCTAAACTGCTTAAATAAATATTCCAGTGTCTGGCTGCATGTCTTTTTTAATACTGATGCAAACTAAATATAAAAATTTGACACCCAATAGCCAGCTGAGAGGACTTACAATGCCCGTTTATTTATTCAGAGCTCTTACAGAGGTTTTTGAACACTTGTACAATCTCAGACTATGCACCAGTTGAAATAAGTCCATCAGCCAGACTTTTCTTGTCAAACAGGCAATATGTTTGCTCATTATTAGGTTAGCATGTTAATTGCAATATCTGACAGTTCCCAGAAAGGAACTAAGGCTACTAAATAAAGGATAACTGAGGGCAAAGCCAGCATCATAAGGGCAACAGTATAGCCCATGATTTTGTTTTGAAAGACCCATCTCTATAGGTAAGTAAAAAGCAGTGCATAAAAGGCAGGACTAAAAATATGCAGACACAGAAATTCAAAATAAATACATAACATCCCACAAAATATGGTTTCTTCCAGGCTTTATAGAAAGTAATAATCTGCACTTGTATTAACCTCAATGTTAAGCTGCACATGCTATAGCCTATTACTCAAGTACATTTTTTTTAAAAAAGGAAAATCATCTTACCTGTGCTACTGTTGCCCAACGTTCCTTGACTTCCTATCATCCCTTCATTCCTGCCCATCAGTCCTGGCTGAGGTATCACTGAGTAGGGGCTACTCGTTCTTATGGGTGGGAAAGTTCCTGCACCTGTTGGGTTCTGCAGTGTTATGTCAAGTGGTAAATTCTGGTTTGGTAATAACCTGCCCAGTTGCCCTGCTCGTGGGTTATTAAAAGCTAGACAGGAGGAGCAAAGAAAAAAAACAACCAAAGTTACAAAAATGGAAACTTCACTAGGTTAAAAAAAAAAAAGAAAAAGAAAAAAAGAACCCGGACACAATTAAAGCTCTTGGGCTCAGATATTTAATGCTGCATAATTTACCCACTCCATATCTGTCTGAGAAACATCCCTTCAGGCATTTAAATGTAAATTTCAAAATGGAACATTCTGACACTAAACACAAACCAGATATGATGTGTATTTTAAAAAACTTTAAATGATGCAATTTAACAGACAGAAGAGCCACTACAGTAAAATACACCACTATGTGATGTGCATATTACTGCCAATTAATCTTATACCTAGTAGGACTGTAGTTGCATGGAGATGTCATCCTGAGGCAGATTGTTAGGACTTATCTCAGTTTTGAAAGTTTTCCTGCATAAGCTGTGCTCCTGAAGAAGTTATCAAAATTAAGGGCAGATGGACTCTATACTGGATCCCACAGCCCCATTTCCACATGTCCCTCTAATTTTTTTACAATTTTTGTCATTAATAAAAAGAAACACTTCCATGATTCAGCAACAACAAAAAACTGGTCCAGAAACAGAGCTGTGCTACCATAATATTCTGGTAAAATAGAACCATGCTTGATGGTTACTGCCACCTTTATGTAACTACTTTCTTCTGGGTCGTGCTTTTAAAATCAGCCTCTGCAAGCAAAACTGCAGACTGCCTCAGAAGAGTGAGTTTCAGATTGTGGCTGGCAAGCATCTGGCTCAGCTGGTCTTTGGGCAATGTTCCAATGCATGAAAGCTCCGTGTGCTCAACTAGTTCTCAAACATGAATCAAACACTGACCTTGTAGTTTTGATTCCATTTCCAATCATACCCAAGAAATACATGCAAGTAAATTAAACATTTTTGTGAAAGTATTATTTGCAATATTTTCTGATAGCTTTCCCTAGGAGTGGCTCTGATATAACAGCATCCTTAAAGCGACTTCTGCATTTTTGTGTTTACCATATTACTGAGAAGGTAAATAACTACTTTCTTATTTTAGATTGAAGTAGTGCTACTTTTGAATCTGAAAAGCTAGATGAGGTTTAGTAAATTTGTTAAAATGTACAGAAATAATATCAGAGGTCTCTGCCTTTAGTTCTATTTTATAAAACCAGACTACAGGAACTTATTGCATTTATTTATTTTTTAATAATAAGCTCTCTGACAGGTGTATTGGCTTATATGTGTGTACAGAAAATATATCACATCACATACACCTAATTCCTAACCATGAGATCAATGTTCTGTCTTGTCTGCCTGTTCAACTAAGCAAACAAACTTACTTCTGAAACAAAAATCACTTTCTCAAGATTAGGGGCATCATAAAGTCTACGGATTGAAGCAAAATTGACCTACAGTGACAGTTTCAGAACAGTTTGCTTCAGAAGTTTGAAAAATCACATAGATGAGTGAATTACTGTATGTGCAGCTTTGCCAGCACCCACTAATATTACAAAAAAGAATGCTGGAAACGCAGCACAAAATAACAACGGAGCTGACGAGCTGTGATGGTGCTTAGATCATATATTCTACTCGTGGTCAGGATGGGACTGAAGGAGGCTCCCTGTCCCCCATGTGACAGACTAGAAATTTGGCAGATCTACCAGCCTTTTTATTTTTCAACAAATAAAAATATTTTAAGCATCTTCATGTAAAATCTGTAAAATTAAAGCTGGTTATTTCTTCAGAAAAAAACCCAAACAAAAAACCCTCCAAACCCCTTCTGGAATTGTGTATTATTGGACTTTCATTCTACACTGCGTTTCTGTGAACATATGGGAAGCCCCTCACTATTTTTGTGGACTTGTTTTATGTATGTTCTTCTACTGAAAACAAGGCAGAAGTTCCTAGGGGAATCAGGCACAGATACAAGATTGAGCTGGTGGAAACAGTTTCAGGGTTTTAATTTAGATGGGAAACAGGATTCTGCTTTTACAGAACTGCTGCTAACCATCAAGCCACTCTCATTTACAATCATACTGTTACTGTACTGCCAGTAGATTTGGAAGCAGATTTAAAGCTAGGCTAACCCTAGAAAGCCAAAAGTCTACACTGGAATGAACAAACAGATCTTGGTTCAGGAAGAATATGCCAAAGACTTCACATACACAGAGATTTCCTTCTGACTTTTGTGCTGCTGCTGTTAGTACCTCTATAGTCACAAAAGTGAGAACATTAAACCCAAGCATCTTTCTCTGAGTAACGTGGATAACAAGTGATAAATTCAGGATCTGAAGTGGCTTTAATATGAATTTAAACACTAACATTTATTGATAGAATATTAATATTAATATTAATCTAAACATTTCTAAGTAATTTAAATGAATTTGAAAGTGGCTCTGTGTTAGTTTAATATTATCAGATTGGCTAAAATTATTATCTAAACCCTATGTTTTACAAGAAAAAAACCTAGAGGACATCTAAGGAAGTAAATAGATGTGGCCATCCTAGTCAACAGGAGCAAAAAATGAAGCAGTGGTATTTATCCTACTTTATTCAACAAAAGTGGTTGATAACACTCTTGTCTTGCTTGCTTTCCATTATTCTATGATGGTAAACCAACTTTTCAATGCTGATTTCTAAGCTGATTAATAAGGTTAAGGAAAGCTGTCAGCTGGAAGTGACTCAACTAAAAGCCACAATCTCAAATTAAACTTGGGCATTCTTAATCTTCTGTCTTTCTAATAATCTTGTGGTTTTATAAGAAGACTCTTCTTCATGCTTAGAAAAGCTTCTCCTGCACCTTTCACTGCAAGAGCTGCCAGAAAGGAATGATATGCATCGCAAAAAAACGCACGTGCTCTGCATGCCAAAACTCTCACAACAGCAGCATCACATACAACCACAGCAGGGGATGTTTGATTTGAGGGAACCCCTTAAAACCCCTCAGGAGACGTAGGTTTCCAGGCGGTGTGAGCTGGACACAACTGCTCGTGTGTTTGGAACTGGGATGACCGCAGATGGCGCTCTGTCATCACACAACGCCCGGCCAGCACTGGGAGCTGCCCAGTTCCTTCCGGGCCCCCCCAGGGACGCCACGGCCCCCGCGGTGGGGGAGCCCAAGCTCAGTGCACGCGTGTGTAAGGCAGGGGGGACTCACTGCTCTGGGAAATCCTCATTGCTGCTTTCTGGGTGGCCACGGCCGCGCCGGGGCTGCTGTCACTGGTGAGCTGCATGAGGTCATTGATGATGGCTTGCTTGTCGACCGAGCCTGCTGGCGCGCCTGGGCGGCTATCTGGGAAAAGCTGTGGTAACTGGCTGTTTTGCAGGTCATCCAGAATCTCTTCCAAGTTATCCAATTCACTGCCTGGCTGCAACAAAGAACATACAAACCCACAGTACAGTCACTGCTCGCCTGCTGTTGGTGTCCTGCTTGTGCCAGGCAGCCCCCACTGTCACACCCGGCCCGGCCTTGGATGCATCCAGCAATGTGCCTCGCATGGAGGAAGGTCACAAACATGTGGGAAGGGGACTGTGCAGGCTTTCCAGGGCTTGTCTGCCTTGCTTTTGGGGAGCCGAGCGTGGCACCGGCACCCCTTCAAAAGCCCCACATCGGGACGTGTGATGCTGCACAGTCCATACTTTGGGCAACAGGGAGACTCTTCCCTGTGCCCTGTGTGAGTGGTGCTGACAGCAGGGTTAACAGGAGATCCAGGAGTGCTGAAGATGGGGTTTATGTAGGTATAACCAATATTTCTTATAGCACAGTTATATTTCTAGCCTCTGTCACTTGATTAAAAGCATACAATTGAAAAATTATTTCATGGCTAAAACAATTCCTCATATGCCTTTCTTTGTTATATTCAAAACCTGAATAATGAATAACTCTATATAAATTAACTGGCAAGATGCATACATAGGATTGGGAATTTATTTTGCTCACAAGTTCCCAAATAATTAAAAATAACTTCTCTAGAGTGTGAAAAGAGAAATCTACATTTGAATTTACATTCAAATTCAGTAGAAAATTATAATGGAATAAAGATGGGAGAAAAATTAGGCTCCTCTTACACTAACATAATTATTGACCTGCTTGTTTTTCTTAAATATATTGATTTTCACTGATATTCTCTTTTATCAGCTTCTCTGCCTAAAAACTCTCAAAATTAAAATATTTTTCTGACTGAAACATGGAGATCATTTCAACTTATTCTCCTCCAATATTAAACTTTTATTAGAGTAAAACTTGGGTAATAATTGAGTCTCAGTTACTACCATCTTGAACAGTAAATATATCATGACAGTATTTATAACAAATACCTACTCAAAATTAGTGTCTTCATTAGGAACTGTGCAATGACAGAGGAGAGGCAGAGTGAGCAGCCATCCGTGAAGGATGGGGAACTGAGAAATAACACCACAAATGTGCACAACTGAAATACAATTCTTCCTGAGTTTTTTTTTGTCTTTCCCCATGTCATGAACTTCTTACTGAGAACAAGCTTACGCCACAGATTGGAGGATACTGTAGAAATACCTGAGATGGCTTTAAAGTCCCTACTGAGGCTCTCACAGGCTAGCCAGGAAGCACTGCACATTAGTCAGTACAGAACTCTTTCTGCCACATCTAACCTGCTCCTGGGAAGGCCAGCTATTTTATTCAGAGGTAGCTAAAATGCCCCAAGGTTACACTGCTACGTGCCTTTTTTGGGTGATTGATTGCAAATAAACATGGTATTATTTTTTATTCTTTCTACATCATCTCCTAGTCTTACAAATTGTAGTATATGGTGCAAAAGAGGAGGGAATTTACTCCATTAAAAGGCAGCATGTGGGTGATCTAGAGGCTGGTGCTATTGGGAAAATGGTAGGAAATCACAGAATCAGAGAACTGGAAGAAATTTAAAGCCTCAAGGCAAAATCATTGAATGCCATTCCTTATGGAAGTTCATACAGTTCCTTGTTAAAGACATCCAGGGACAGAAAAATCCACAGCTTCCCTGGAGAATTGGTTTCAGCACTCTGCCGTCCTTACTACTCTTGTTTTTTTGTCCCCTCAGTCTCAATGCAAAATCTCTCACACTGAGATTTAGGCCTTTCCTTCCCATCATATTTTGAATCTGGAGAACACATTGTGTTCCCCTTTCTTTTTCTAACTTTTTCTGTATTTGAAAACGTGTGTCCTTTTGTGTTTTAAGCTGAAATTAATAAACAATCTCAACTTGTGAATTTTCTTCAGCAAATACCCTGTTTTCTAAGCCTCTCATTACTTTTGTTGCTCCTGTAGATTGATTTCAGTTGATCTACACTTTGCTGAAGCCATGTCCAAGACAGGACTTAAAATGAAGCCTTACATCTGCTGAGTAAAGCAGAAATTTACTCTACACATGGCACACTCCGATGGCATATTCCAGAAAAGCATGTGATTCTTTTGATTACATGACATTACTGACTCTCACTCATCTCGTAGTCACTATGATCCCTAGAATAGCTCTGAAATAGTCCTGTCTAGTCAGTTGTCCCTTAAAAAAAAAAAAAATCCAAGATATTATTCTTGACTAATGATAATAAATAGCATTTATTCACCCTGAATGTTCTAACATTTTGTCTTTTTATCTCTTCATTGCAGCTGAATTTGAATTGTGTGCTCCAGTGTGTTTGCAGACATTCAAGTTCCACACACAGCTTTACCAAGCTCTATTGTCACGTCAGGTCATTGAGGTTAACTAAAACACTGAGCAGCTCTAGATGCTGCACGAGTCCTGCAGCATCTCCATTTTGACAGTGAATCCTTCAATAACCACTGTGTGTGCAGGGCTTTCCAAACAGCTCCCTAAACAATCACAGAAGTTCCATCTTTACCATGCACCTCTATCCTGCCCTAAGGAAAAGGGCCAAAGAGCCCTACACAAACCTAAACACATGGACACACTGTTTCTCTCATGCCAATAATCCCCCAACCTTCTTGCTGAAGGAAAACAGGTCAGCTGGTCCAAGATTACCTGTTCTTGACAAATCCCACTGATGACTCACTGCCTTTCAGGCAATTACAAGCAGCTGGGTGGACACAGCACATCAGCAGAAAAGGCTGAGCCAGGAGGAATCAAATGTGATTATATGAAGCCTAAATCATTGCGCAGACAGGTGATAAGCAGATTCAAAAAGGCGCTCCAAGAGACAGCCATGAGTGATGTTTATAGGAGCTGCAGTTTGAGCAATGGATGATCTGGTACAAGAAGACTGCAAGAGCCAGGAGAAGAGACTGATATAGAGCATCATAAATTACAGAAGGATGATTCAGTACTCTTTGGGGGAATTAAGACATATGGCCTTCATTACATGTATCTGAGACAATAGCAAAGGGAAGTTTTATATGTGGCAGGGGGGATTTTTTGGTTGGTTTTATGCGGGATTTCATGTCATCTTTTCTTTTAGCATTCTGGCCACTGCAGTTCTTTGTTCAAACACTAGATTTAAAAAAAACCTTCCTCAAAACGAAACCTAAAAAAACACCAATGAAGAACATATTGATCCAAATGTGTCAGAAAACTGCACTCCCTAAGATGCTTTTAATTCCTCTCAGGAAGTGGCAAAGAAAGGGCAAATACAACAAATGTTTTACAAAAACACAAATACATAACCTTCTCCTTTTTTGTGCTTAATAATCAATATCAAATATTTAGGTTTTTTTAATAAGGCTTCTGAACTGCTACAAAAGCTCCAAGAGATTTGTAATTAATACCAACCTATGATGTTAGCGTCTTTCCAGACTCGCCCTCAAATGGTACCATATGTGCAGAAACTAGCATTAAAATATTTACTTGTTTACTTTCATGGGATTTTTCTTTTATTTATATTCTATTTTGTTAATGGTCTAAATTAAATTTTATGTACATAGAAAGCATACCCTAACCTCCCTGTAAAACAATTATTTGTCATGAATTTAAAAAAAAAGCACCTGATAAAAGTACTAAGGATCACAAAAAAGTTCTTGGGTATGTATTTTCACTATGTCTAAGTAGTACAATTATGACAATCTCTGTAGAACTTGGATCCTAAGTGCCAGAAAAGACAATTCTCAGGAATTTTTTTGCATTTGAAAGAGTACTTATTTTATACTGTCATCTAGAGAAATATAGATTATAGTTAAGTGCTTACAGAATTTTTTCAGCTCTACTGAAAGGCATCTGTGCCTCAGCATGAAGTTTTGTTTACAAAAGTTGCTGTGTCAAAGTCTAGCTTCCATGGATTGTAAAGGACTGGATAAGATACTCAAGTCTCCGGAAATCTCCTTCCTGCCATGGGCAATGCCCATGGCTTGCACTGTGACTCTGTATTCTAAGGACTTAGAACAGGATGTCTTTTGGTGGGGACATGACTTTAAACTGCACCTGACTGACATAAATTCAAAGTTCGCTCATCTTCTACCTCTGAGGTATGGGCAAAGCATTTGACCATAAGAGGCAGACAAAACCAAATCCCTGCTCCAAACCGGCAATAAATTAAAGGATTATAAAAATAAGGGAAAAGGAAATTAGAAGTAGAACCAATATGGCATTTTTCTCCTTGGTAACTGCAATAAACATAAAATTGGCTAGAAATCCTATTGAATTATCAAGATACTCTATTACTCACATTTGAAAACAGAACTCTAATTGAAAGACATTCAGAAAATGGAATCCCCATTCTAGGGTTTTGATAGAATTTCAAGAAGAAACCAATGTTCTTTGTGAACTTAATGGATTCTGGACTATTTAACCAGAAATTGGTTTTTTAAAGATGAGTGGCATGTGTAGAGAAAATATGCTAGTATTGGGAAGACACTGGTTTCCACATAAAGCATAAGCACAGCAGAGCTGATAAAGTATGTGAGGAACACCAGAGCAGTTTCTGAGTTTTAGGACAAAAATTTACATGCTTAAGATGATTTCTGGAACAGCACTTGCGCAGACTGTTGCATTGCGAAGTCCCTGTCAAACAGCCTGTCTTTATGGTCTACTGAACAAAAAAGAGGAGAGTACAGTTGTGGAGATTAGGATTTTATTCCACACTCTCCCAACTGATTTCTCAGAGAGCAAGCTACTTTAGCAAGTAAAGCATTGTTCATCATGTTTCTCAGACATCCCCCTATACTTTCACTGTCCTTCCCCTCCAAGCTGTCAGCCAGTCCTTGCCACATCTGACCATCTCCTGATCACTCCACAGGCTGCTTCTGGCAGCGGACTGTGGAGCAGCATTCTGTGGAGAATGGGAGAAGGCCGGCTCATTGCTGAGGGACACTCTCTTCCCTTTCTAACAGTGGTGAGCCATATGAGCCCTTGTGGTCCTTGACAGCACCAGCCCTACTACAGTGGGTGCTGTAGGAAAAACCCTGCTGAGTGTCCACAGCAGGTCTCTCTTTCATCCTCTCCTCCCCAGCTGCAGTAACTGGAATAGCAACCAGCCTAATAAAGCTTGATAACCATCACCCCACCAAGGAAGGGAAAAAAGGTACGGCAGTGCTGGAAATATTCTCTGCCATTTGAGAAAGGCTTCCTGTCAGTTGCTGCTCCCTGCAGAAGAGTATGTTTAAACACACTACCTAAAAGACTGCTATTTTTAGTACAGGGGTGCACTTCAAAGCATTTCCTGCTCAGAAAGTCACACCAAAAGTAAAAGGAGAAAATGCAATGGCTCCACTGCCTCCCAACACACCGATCTCCCTTGTAGAGGCCATCCAACGGCTGCTGTGCTGCAGTTTCCAGAGAAACTGCACACTCCAGTGACTAATTACTTAAAAATACAACATTCCTCAGGGAGAATTTTTAAATAAACCTGCAAAATAGGTAACACAAGCACATGGCTAATTTTTACATATGGGAGGAAGAAGGAGGGGGAAGGATGCAGGAGGATGGAAGAATTTAGCTCAAGAATCGGTGTTCTAGTCTTGTACTAAACAGTTCCAGCTTTGATCTAAATTTAGGCAATGAGCACTTCCTGTGGGAGACCATCTTCCAAACCCGAAGAGTTTTGATGCTAAATATTTTTAGTGATTTTATAATTGGGGTAATGTGGTTATTTGTTTAAAGGCCTGGCCTTCGGATAGTTAAACACTTACATTATTCTATATTCCCCACCATTTCCTCTCCTACTTCATGCTGGATTTCTGTTTATTCAGCTCCAGGTTTCACTGCATTTTAAGTGGGTTTTAAAGCTCTATTTACAACCAACAGGAGCAACAAAAGCCCTTTTGTCATTATCCAGCAGTCTTCCCTCACAGTGACAGGACTGGATTCCCCATACCTTGGTGCTGAGGAAGCCTTTACCACTTTATCACAATTCCTGCACTGCTTTGTGGTTTTCTGAGCAAACCCAGCTCCTGGATCTTTCTGCACCTCTGGCTCCCTCTCTCCTGGGAGACAAACTCTGTCTTCAAATATTAAGAAAAGGCAATACATCCGTAGCCCACACTTCAATCCCCTCAAATCCCTCCCCAACCTCAGAAATACAAAACCTAAAAATAAAAAATGAATAGACTTTTCACTTTATGAAGTTCATAATTTAGGAGACCTGATTTTCAATGCCTTGAGGTTCGTAATGCTTGTAGACACTGAAGTCTCTTTCTTAAAAGTTGTTTTTTTAGTCTTATGTTTACATTTAGGGTGAGACACAACTTGCCTATCTTTAGAAATGAGAAAGTAAAGCAGATAGTTTAAATTGTTCATCTGTGCTACCATTTGTGAATGGGAATATCACTAAACAGCAGCTTACCTCCTCTGTTTTAGATGCACATCAGGATAAGATTAAAAAAAAAATGCTGGAGTATTTTTCTGTGTTTCCATCAATGATAAGAGGAGTTTGTAGGACTACCTTGGACTAGACAACAAACTTCCAGAGGGAACAAAACCTGCTCTCTGAGAATAGGTTTATAAGCTAACCTGTTTCTTGTGTACTCCACTGAGATCATGAAAGAGGAAATTTGAATTATTTTAGAAATGTAATTCTTGGGGAATAAGCCATCTGAAGGCCATGACTTTGATCTTTGGATGAAGAGCATACATTTTTTGCTGATTTTACAGAAATTTACCAAATTTTACATTCTTGTCCAGTACCTAATACTGGAGGACTGAAGATCTCTCATTTCAATCTAGTACTGACTTCAATGCCAGTACCAGATTGAATGTCACTGAACTAGGAATTGAAAGCTATCAGACATTTTAAAAACAGTCCATTCTTGCCAGTTTAGCTGTGAATTTCTTGATATTTGTGTTTTTCTAGCCTAATAAACCATAATAATCTAAACCCTTACCTCCACAGACACTACAAAATAGAGGCTTCTACTGAAAACTAAACTAACATTCAGGCTTGAGGATAAATCAGCGCAAATTTCAGTGAGGAGAAATTAGTACAGTTTGGCTTGGTTTCCCCTAAAGCATGGGAAGGATTGAAAAACCACAACTGCTCCTACATAATGGCAATAGTTGTCAAATTCTGTTGAAACAAAAGCAGCAAAGTAACCTTAGGAGTCGCCTGGATAACTGAGACTTTAACGATGCTGCATCCACACTGGAGTGGCAGTGGCATGTTTGGTCTCTATGTTTTGTGGTTATAACCACTGTTGAAAGAACTGTCTACTAGTTATAGAGTGCCAAAAGGGCAAATAAAAAAAATAATAATGCAATGTTGTGACTTAGGGCTCAGAAAATGTTGTCAATGCCTCCTCAGACTCACAATACTATACAGAAAATATAAAAAAGAATGTCTTTACACATGCACAATAGAGAAATACAATAGATGGGGAAAAAAAAAGCACAAATCTAGACTGCACATTAAAAATTATATAACATTTTTAAAATTAAGGATATGACTGTGAATGAGACACACGAACATTTGCATTGTATATGATCTGATCATGATTTACAAACTAAGGCTTCATGCACAGGGCTGCCTAGGGATTAATGACCAGCTGGGAGATTTGATAGTGTATGACGAATCTAGGGATCATTAACTCCAGCTAGTTATAACCTTCCCAGAAAATGCTTTATACTAAATTTGATATTGTAATTACCCATTTTATAAATAATATAAACAGTAATATTGAAGTAGCAGATTACTTTTGCTGTGTCCCTTTCTCTTGCAAAGCTCTGAAAATTGGAGCACTCTGAGTGATGTGAACCTGGTGCTTTTGGAAAGTGAATTCCGCTTGAAAGCTACTGAAATAACACTTTTTAGCATAGGTCCCAACAATACACAATTTATTAGCATGTTGGGCAGCAGAGGAATAAGTAATCTTGCACAGAAAATGAAGAAATTCTGAATGCACAATTCAATGCAGACAACCTTGCACAAGGAGACATGATCCCTGCACTGAACGATTAATCAGCCACAGAAACTTGAGGCTGAATATAAAGAATTTTTAAGAAGACAAAAAATCCTCAACAAATCCTCCAACCTGGCACAGAAGTCTATTTGCTTTGATTTTAATTTGCAGGTCAAGCATAGCACAAAGACTGGTAATGCAAAGTTGCCACCAGTCCTTTCAAACAAGTCCTGTTCTTGAGCATGAACCTGTTGTCCATGGGAGGAGTGTAGCTGCTATGCTGGGCTAGGTCAAGGACCTATTTAGCAAGCACAGCAGCAGTTCAACATCAGCCTCTGGGAAAAGCTGTCAATTAGTCAGCATTAACCAAGAGTCACGAGTATTTTCTCTTTGCCTGACTACCATCTGGGAAAGGTACCCTGCATTATCCCTCTCCTCCCAAGCAGAGTCTGTGCTTTCACACAGTGTGATGATCACAACCTAGCAACAATGACTAGGAAACTGAGTGAAGACTGGATTGCAAAAGACAGGTAACAGTCTTCCAAGGTGCCAAGATACTACTCTCGGAGGAAGTCAGCTGGCAGGAATGCAGGCCTGGAACAACTCATTCACACACAACACAAAAATTAGCTTACCTGTTCATTAGGCTCAAAGCTTATCTCTTCTTTTTCCGTCCTCATAGCTATTAACTTTGTGCTACCGGAAGGGTCTGTCTTACTGTCCAACCGCTCCAGTTTTGGGGGTATGTCTGGTAAACCAATATCTTTAGTATCATCTTTATCTAGCAAGTAGCGAAGTAGTGCATTATTATTCTTCTTAGGACTCGCTGGCTCCTGTTTAACAGTCACCTCTGAACCAGGAGCTGTGCTACTGGACTCCTGGTTCAGTTCTTTGCCCGTGGCCTCTGCTGTGAGCTTGGCCAAATCTACAGGAGAACTACTGTCCTGCAATAGTCTGTGCAAAATTTTATGCTTCTCCTTGAGCGAGGTTCCGTGTGCTGAACCAGACCCAGGCAACCCTCCCGTGGAGTCCTTGCTAATGTCTCCCATGGTACTGGACAAAGGTGAAGGCTCCATCTGATCTGATTTGGTGGTCAGCAATTGTAAGAGCTTTGTCTGGCTTTTTCCATCGTGCAGTTTATTCTGTCCATCAGGTCTCTCGCCACTGCCAACCGGTGGCATGTTGCTATCGCTGTTGTCTTTCTGTTCTCCTGAATGGCAGCTGCTCTCTGCTTGTCCAGTTGTACCTTCTGATTGCTCCCCATATATTCCAAAGCAGTCTTTAGAGTCCAGGCTTCCCATCTTGCTTAGCTGGGGAGGATTCATATTCACAGGGGAATTTTGTAAATTTCCCATTTTTAGGTCAGGTGAAGCCAACGATGATCCTAGAGAAACGCCGTGGCCCTCGCTGAGGGCCTGAAGTGCGTTCAGGGAACTGTTGGTGTAGTTATGGCTATTTCCTGTGCTGCTGCAGACTCCCACAGGTGAATGTAAGCTTCCTGCAGGGGAGAACTGACTGGGTGGGATGCGAGGACTTCCTGCCACTCCAGGGCTCACGCGATGCCTTGGGGAAAGCATAGAGTTTGGCTGCCCTGGGTTCATGCCAGGGCTGCTTTGTGAGGGGCTATTCATTTTTAGTGCATAGTTACTACCCTGAGGAGTGGATGCTTGTATGCTTGACACATGGTTCATTCCCCCTGAACCACCAAACCTGCCTGCTGGCATGCCCACTTGTTCCTTTGGGCCATTTATGGCAAAATTTATATTGCTACTGATGGTCATATCCTGACCTGGGTTCCCACTGCACATGGCCTGATGGGCAGGGCTGCTGGAACTAATTGGGTTCAATATCTTCCCCATTCCTTGTCCAGTCAAATCCTGATTCATTCCACAGACATTCTGCTCTCTATGTGGCAAGGGGAAGAAAAACAGCCTGTTAGCTAAATGACAGTGGCCAACTTGCAATTACATTACAGAAAAAGAAGCAAAACACCAAACCTCACTTTAAAATAACACAAAACCCCTACAATCAAAAACAAGTAAACAATTTGACAAAAGTGATATGCAACTCTAAACATGGCTGAGCATTAACAGGATGGTTTTTCAGTACCTCATTAGAAAACAGTGGAAGAGAGGAAAAACAAAATTAAACCTCACTTCAAAGACAGCCATTAGAAATGCAGACTCCCTTTAACATATCTCTCCTCTACAATTTGGCAAGAGCCAAATCCTAGAACTGACAGAAATCTCATCTGAAACATATGACCCAAAAAATACATGTTTTACAAGACAGCTGTGGACAGCTGTTTACTGCAGTTTTGAATTTCTGTGAGTTAGCCCCACCACAAGGCTGCAGTGGGCTATTTGCCCACCAAGTTCATAGTGAAAAGAAAGTTGAAAAAGTCACATTTTTACACTGCCAGAATATCTCAATACTGCTCCAAAACAGCATGTGAGCCAAGGGAACTACTGGATACTGCTTCAGAATGAGAACGGTCTGTTAGCAACCCAGTCCTGCACAGGCATTTAGGAAAAGGGGAGAAGAAAAACAACAAATCACACACACAGGAGCTGAAACTCGTATTTTAGAGATGTAGGCTGCAAGACAGAAGAAACAGAAGGGAGGGACACACACACACACACACACACACAGAGAGAAAAAGCCCTTGTGAGGGCACCTGAAGTTGACTTTTCTTTTCCTCAGTAGATTTTAATTAGTTTATGGGAGGATGTAATACACTTTTTACTCTATGCTAAAACTTAAATTAGGAAAATCAGACATATTCCCAAATGCTAGAAGCTACAAAAGAGACAGAGTCAAGTAGGTTAGGAAGGAAAGAAATGAGATTCTGACAAAAATCAAATCAACTCTGGACTTCCAGAACCCAGTACAAATGGAACATTCCTAATATGCCTTTTCCATGAGAAAAAACTCACTCCTATTTGCACAGTATAAGTAAGCACAGATAAACCTTTACATTTTGCTAAAGCATCAGAAGTGAAATAACTGAAGAATACAAAGTAGTGAATCTTGTTATTCTGTATTTGTTACCTTAGGTGTAAAGGCAAAGGTGAAAAACATGAACTATAAAAAAGTGGGATTTTTAACACCTTATTACAAATACCACAGTACCAGCACTCTGCTAAAAAAAGTGCAAGAAAACATACAAATAACATTTAAAAATTAATAGTGCTTGCTTTTTAAAATTTAAAATTTGGCACGTAATGGAATATTAGGTATATTGAGAAATCCAAAGAAAACAAATTTCTTTGGATTTTGGTCAGATCAATTTGCAAATCTACAATTTCTATAAAATTGTTTCAATTATAATTATGCTTAGCACTGTTTTCTTCCTCTCAAAAAAGTGACACAGAGGATTCAAGGAAAACGGTATTGCAATTACAGTCAGCCAATAAAACCTGAAACAAAATCTGATATAAACACATGAGGACACGTAATGACTTAATAAAATTGTATGTCGAAGCTCTGATGTTGGTGATTACTTTGACTTGACTTTAGCATATTACTGGCTGTGCTTTAAAAAAAACCAAACAAACTAATAGTAGTGGCATTTCTCAGGAATGAACATGTGAAAGCCACTAAACCAAGCACCAGAAAAGACAAGGCATGAAAGGAATCAAAGAATTAAATAACAGTTTGTCAAAAGTGCAGTCCTAGTAATCATAACATGTTGTTTTAAGAAGAACCAGGACCAATAACAGAATGTGAACTATGAGAATTTAATCCTGCTAAGTTTTCTAGATTTAATTACCGCTGGAAAGTTTCTTGTATCTACTATGCAAAACACAGGAAATTAAAATACTGAAATTAAGAACATGACACTGAAAATCAGGCACGCCATTTTAAAATCCTAAAATAATCTTACAGTCTTTTCCTGCTGCAAGCATTGATTTCAAAATCTTACTTTGTTTCCGTATCAGTTCTGGGGCAAGAAAATCTATCACCCTGAAACAATCTATTTGCTTTGGCAACCTTGTACTTTCCGTGTCTCTTAGCAGAGTGTGGATGTTCCACAGTGGCCAGGATTACCTGTGAAGCATATGCAAGGAGATCACAAGCTGAGGTTCGCTGGTTGTCTGAGAACGGATGAGCTTGCTCTTCGTTTGGGCAGAAACGATGGTGCCATCCGACAGGGAAAACCGATAAACAGGGCTAAAGGCTAGTCCCTGCCTCAGCACTGCAGGCAAGCAAAATAGTTAAATCACTGGGAAACTGTAGTACAGGTAGCACAGCTGCTCAACATCTGATGTTCTAAATCCATCAGCATCATACAATGCAAACAAAAAGCACATTTTGAAAATAAATAGACCTGATGCATATAAAATAAAGGATCTCACACATTGCAGGGTGATCAAACAAAAATCTAAAAGGAGTGACAGCAATAACAGAAAGATACTATGAAATAGAATGTATTTCAGGAATAGACAAGAAGTTCTTGATGTCCATTTCACTTTTCATCAAATATGTGTCTAATTCCTTTTGTTCCTCAAACATTTTTTCATTGTACCATCTATATCATGATGTTTTAATATAAATGTCTTTAGTCTTTAGGTCATCTGTTTCCATTAGTCCATATCTTTCCCTCCTTATTGCCTGCTTAAATTGTCTTGCAACAGTTACTCTCACTACTTCTTTAATTTAAAAAGTGCATAAAACTGTTAGATAAGAACAATTAGAAATAAGAACTGGAAAGAGAAATTTTTACTTTTAAAAGAAAAAATACAAAATATTTATAGCTCAAAAAAATTACAAATACAATTGCCTAAACTAAAATTGGGGCTGTGCTACCCTTTCTCAGTGTTGACTGCATTTCAGTTTCGGGGTTTACTGCATTGCACATATTCTACAGCCCCTTAAGTTTATAATGTAAATCTGAACTTCAACAAATTCAGTTCTCTAACTTCCATAGACCCCTGTGACATTTCTTTAATTCAAAATTAAAACAAGTTATGGAAAAGCAAATCTCCAAACATTTATTTTACTGTTCACTCTCTGCCATCAATGAAAAAAGTGTGGTCACTTACAATTTCTAGTCAAAAGCAATCACATTAGGATTGCAGATATGAGTGAAGTAAAATACTTCCAAAATTTTTATATTATTATTTAAGGAAAAAATAGGAATGAAGCACTACAAATACTTTTAATTTCCAATTTTTTCATACATATATATTTTCTGTGGGGTTCTTTCTCTTTTTTTTTTTTTTTTTTTTAAATTCATAGTATCATGGGATATTCATTTAATTGCTTGTCTTTTAATATTTCCTGTTGTAATGAAATTACATGGTTTTCCAAGTGTGGCCTTTATTTGTCTGGTCTACAGAGCTACCACATTTTCAGCCTTGCAAAACTGGTTACGATTGCTTTCCTTCTCTGTCCCCCACTGTTATATATTGTTCTGCAAGGTTTCAAAGTATTATCTAGGCAGTGAGAAAACAGGAAGCACAATTTAAACAACCAGAAGGGATTTTTCAGAGTAGAACCGTAACAAAAACCAAAAACCTACAGCAGTGAAACAATACAAAACAAAATTTCACTGTTAGGTATGTCATTGTTTCAGTTTAACCTTTGGGCACCAGAAGGTCCAAAGCTCTTAACTTTAGCATATACCACATCAGGAAATTCCAGTACTCAATGCCAACAGGATACAAGTGAAATCTCTACTTAAATCATTTTCCAAACGAATTCTTTAAGCAAACAAGAATGTTTCCGTATTCCTCTTGAGGAAATGCTATTTTTCTGACTGTGGCCAATAAAAACTTACCATATATTCTGCATTTTATACTGAGAGATAATTTTAAGGCACGTTTTTTACTGTTTATCGAGCTAATGCTGCATTTTTTCACACTGTAATGCTGGATTACATGTAGGAGACCATTACTTTCTTTGCTTCTATTCCCAAACCACAATGACTTGAAAAATGCAAAGGGCTCCTTAGTCAAGCACAAAGGTGCTAAGGCCCAAGATATGCCTTGTTTTTCTTCTTCATACTGCAGGGCAGGGGAGGGAAATATTTCAGCCATTCTTCCTCTCCAGTACTGCATCATTTGCAGGAAAGCAATTCCAGAGGTTTTTCCTCCTCTTATCACTCACTCTCTGCACTTTGACAAGAGGAGAAGAGCCCTCTCATTTAGACTTAATTCTACAATTTACACGATGATCCTCAGCCACAACTGCAAAGTGATACAGTGTAAACTCCAAAGCACATATGTTTTCACCACTTCACAGACACCTTAGGAGAGGGAGGACTCATTCAAACCTTGGCCCTCAGTGTGGTAGCTGCTCATTTGGTCAGGAATAACTTGAAAAAGACTGAAATAACAAATGGTGGGATGCCATAACAGATACCCCTAAATCACCTCTGGCCCAGGTGTGTCCTTACCTGAAACTGCTCTCTAAACCCCTGGTGTGACTTTAATTGCATACTGCCTTCTTCAGTTCTGTCTGAAATCACAGCACAAGGCTGTGAACTTTTAGCACTTCTACTGCATATACCCCAAAAACTGTTATCTGAAATACCACAGCATTTCTGTGACCCTAAAATTTCTAAAACACCACCTGAAGGTTTCATGAAAGCAAAACATATTAAAGAATATTTAACTAATGCCTCATGACTACAGCTCTTTTTTTTTTTTTTTTTTGTGTATTTGGTGGAATAATTTGATATTCCAACTACAATTGAGTATCCAAGATGGCATGCCTGTTGCTTAATGACCATGGTAACTATTTGTTACAGGCCAGCTGTAAACCCTATTCTTCAAACATGAACCCAAAGAATGATGCTTCTGTACTGGAAATGTTCCAGCTATTCCCAATTGGTTTTGAAATTACTTTCCCATGGACTAGAAAGGGTTATTTGCTTTTATTAATTTGGGTCTGTGTTACTAGAATTAGAAGTATAAGGGTTTTAAGAAAAATCCCCACCCAGTCACTACCACAGAAACCTCATGGGGGTCATTTCAGAGTGCAGTATTTTCCTTCTTCTCACCTACCATAATCTTGACGGAGTAGATGTGTTTGTGGTATATCCTGTAACACTTATCAGCTAGATACAGTGCAACAGTATAGGTTTCCAAATAGTAGGATTGCTGCAGCTTTGGGAATTTACACACAGTGTTTCTCACAGGAAATGTGACAGTAAAAGTCCATTTTTGTACAGAAAAGGAATACAGGCAATGAACTGCAATATGTGAGTTGATGTTCTGAGGGAAAATGGTCAGTGAACATTCTGGGGGATGTGAAAGGGTCCTTTTTTTGAAAATAATTTTGACAAAGCACACTCCAGGATGGCTCAGTTGTAACAAGAAGGCTAAAACAAACAGTGAGAAAGCTGAACACCTCCCTAGAGAGCCATCAGTGTGTTAGGTAAATCAGCTTGAGAAAGGAACTGTCAGTAGCTGGTGATTGTTCCACGTGAGCATAAGAAAGAGAACACAACCAAGAGATACAAATGACAGGTTAAATATAGAAAGTGCTAAAAGTATGAAACCTAACCTTCCTGATGATGCCTCTTGGCAAAAGATATTTCTCCCTCGTGCTGCGAATGGAACCTCTGAATGCATCTTCTCACCAAATCCTCCCAGCCAGGTTTCATAGCTGCTCGCATGGTACTTGTATCCAGTGAAGTTATTTTGCCTGATATTAGATACATTAGAAAATATTTGTTATAGAAATTTCCCCATTGAGGAAAAGGAAATAAAATAAAAAACTTCTATTTCACAATACCTTGAAGATCCTGGCGTGTAGTAAAGCTCTCTGAAGAAGGAAGAAGTGGCCTTTCCTTCATTGGAGCTCTTCTTGCAACACAAATCAAGCAAGACTGCAAATCTTAGAGAAAAATGTTACTTCATTTAATTTTTATAGAAGGGGAAGACTTTTGTTTCCACAAAGACTTCAGAAATACTTTTTTAAAAGTTTTTTTAAATCTATTTGGACCAAAAAATAGATTTTGTACCAGTTAATGCATAGACAAAACTCAGTGGGTTTATATCTTCATTACTACCTAAAACATTAAACAAAACAGGAAAGGTGGGTTTGTTTGCTTTTAGAAGAAAAATTAACAAGGACTCTACCACAATCCTAAGTATTAGCACATGTTTTCAAATATACCTGTAGTAGCTCAACCATTCAGGGGGTAAGTAATAAAAAAAATATACTGCATGCACAAAGAGCACATTTCTTCAACACTCACCATTTTGTACCTTCTAAGTCAAATTTCTTAAACTTGCCCCAAATGTTTGCTGTTCCTGAGAATGCACTTTCACAATAACCATTTTCACTTACCTGAATGCTTACAAAACAATCTGAGGAAATTTACCTGCTGAAGTAGTAAATGGTAAAGGAAATGGTGAACCACAATTGTCTTCAAATTCTATGAATTCAAAAAGTTGCCCTGTGAAACTTTCTTCCCAGTCAGCTACATTTTTCTTACAATTGCAGTGATATAAAACTAGGGTATCTCTCTTTGAGGTAAACAGAGCTGCTCTCAGTTCTCTCAATTAGTTTAATAGGTTCATGCAAGTGTATACACTCATAGCCAAGACAAAAGTACATTTATCCACTTAAATCAAAAAAGGAGGAAGAACCTAAACATTTTTCCAACTTTCAGGACTTAGAGGTCAGTTTATCAACTGCAACGAAAGTACGCTAACACAAACTGGAAGTGGTAATTACCTTCACCATCCTCCTTGAAGGAATTTGGTTGAGAAACAGCAAAGCACTGCATAGTTTCATATTTCTGATGTGCTTCCTGGTTATCATGGCCTTCTTCAGAATCAGCAAGAGGTTTTACCAGCATCCGACAATTAAAGGTATGGCTATTACGCCTAGGAGTGTCACCAGACCAGGATCCCCCATTCACTGAGCAAATGCAAAGAGCAGATAGTGAGATAAATCTGGTACCAGGCATTTCTGCTGCTTAGCCACAGGAAATGAATCAAGATGCTTTGCAAACTGGTTGGGAAACAAGCTCATGTAACAACAACAACAACAATCTAATTTTAATATTAAAGCCCAAGCCAGCACATAACAATAGGTCATTTATAGAATTAACAGATTTTAAGAGCACTGCTAATTTGTTCAGCTATCATGTTTTTTTAAGTGACTTAAAATGACATATTAGAAAAGCAGAATAAAAGTTTAAATATTGGGGCATCTAAAAGTTATACAGTACAGCAAAAGCCTACTAGCTAGATAAAGTTGATTTATGAGACTGAAAAAAAGAAGGTAGTATATAGGACCTTTCCAGTAAACTAAAAAGGTACTAATAAAAGACATGGCTGCATTGTATAAAAATCTCTGTCCAGATTAGAAAGGGGAAGAAATGAAACTAATATGCACTTATAAAAACAGGAAGCAATACAATAGGGAATATATTGAAACACACAAGTCTCAGCTACAATGGGAAAGACTGAAGGGCTGAAATGACCTGGGTGGAGTGATGGATAAAACTAAAGCCTAACACAGTGCTTAAGACAAGTAAAAAAAGAAACAAAATCCTGAGATGCACAAATATAGGTACTGGACATCCGTCAGAGCGAATTAATGTAACACCACATTAGGAAGTAGCAGGGTCATATTTAAAATACTCTTCTCTTGCCCTCTTCAGTCATAAAATGCAATAAATGCAATAACATATTGACTTTAGCCATTTACATTTTTGCTTCTTCAGAGTATGTAAGTACAGTAATAAAATGCTAAAGTGAATTGAGTAATACTTTTTAAATTGCTGTGAGTAATAGGCACCCAGTATTGACTTTCACTTTCTTTTCATCTTCTCCAAAACTCAGTGACATTAAACCTAATATTAATATGAATCCAAAAATGGCTGCAACTAAGAAAAACGGGTTTTGAAAGTTAAGAGTAAACATTGCTGAGAATAAAAACATGGAAATAAAAATTCTAGCATAAGGAGGTTTCTGATTTTTTTTTTGCATTCACCTTCTCTTGGAGCAAGGAACCTAGACAGAGAATTCACATAGCTAATGCTGTCTTTCAGTGATTCACTCTGGAGATCCATTAAAAAAGATCAGCTAACATGAGTTACTAAGAGCAATTTTTACAAAGAAGAATCTGAAAAGAGTGGAGGATGCTTTTGAGAATAATATTAATCATTCATAATCTATATATACATTAAAAATAAATAAGGTATATGATGAAACTGTAAGTAGTGTAAGGACATTAACTTAAGTTATTGAAACGCTGACTTATAAAACCAAAGTTATTTAAGTAATGGTATGATATGAGAAAAGTTATATACCTAAAGATTTTGGCAGCAGAATTTTGACGAATTCATTGTGGTCCCCTACATGTAGGATGCTGTATATGCTTGTGTTCATCAGCTCTTCTTGGTTGTACCTCAGGTACTGTGTCACATTCTCAGAAACAAACACAACATTACCTTCTGGGTTCACTACAAAGAAGAACCCATCTAGGGCCTAAAGGGGGAAAAACAGAAACCAGAGGGAGAAAGAGAGAGAAACACAATACCAAAAAATCAGATTAACAAAATGCACAGAAAATAAATACTCCATTCAGAAGACATAACTGAATCTTTCCAAATCCATCCCAGTTCTTATATTATTGTCTGTAATAGCAAAGGACACATTTTAGATGGAACATCTAATCTTACTTGTATCAAACTAGTGTAAAGGCACAGAAAAGTGCACATCTTGCAAAATAATGAAACCCATACATGGAAACAAACCAAACTCCCCACCCCAAACAAACAAACAAACAAAGATAAATAAATAATGGAAGAGGTTGCTAGTTATCTGCGAGTGTATGAAGTAAGAAACTTGGACATGAGATGGTTCTGCTAAATCCACAGCCTATTAGCTCCTCTATGCAGTACAGGAAGACTGATCCAAGGAAAACACCACAGGACATGCTGGCACAAGGCAAGGAAAACACTGGCAAAAAGAAAGGGAAAGACTTTCCCCCATCCCCAGCAGTGCATCTTCATAGAGGTGAGGCCCCATGCAGCTGGGAATGTGAGGCATTAAAGGCAGAGAAGGGCAAAGGCAGTGAGCAGTGAAGATGGGGGAGCTTTAGCCTCTGCTCCTAGGACTGCTTTCATTTTTAAAAATTTGACACCAGTTTAATTCAGTTCACACATGATCCACGGAGCAGGAATCAGATTTTCACCTCTTCAATTCCGCTTTATGGTTTTCCAAAGGACTTAGAGTTTCTGTGAGGAAGTGTCTACATTAGTATTTTCTGCTGATTGGTTTCCCTTCTTATCTCTTGTGACAGTGACAACCTAGCTGCAGTATTCTTTCCAAGATATCTGCCCTCCATTATCTGAAGCCTAAGCCAAATACTACATCACTTCTACCCAATGAGGACAAAGTAAAAATTTGAACATTCGTAAGAAATTCTCATGCAAACTTTACTTTTCTTAAGATGCAAGCATGATTTCAGATGGTAGAAATATATCAGAATAAATCCCTCTAACTTTATATCAAATGAGCTGATAAAAGGGGACACAGTTAAAACTTACAAGCACCAAAACTTCTGGTCTAAGCATTCAATTAACCACCAACACAGACTTCTGCAGCTTTGCCTGATTTATTCACCTCTCTAAGGACTGGCAGGAAATCACTACTAGAAGAGTTGTTAGTTATTGTATCTCCAGGGACAGAAATAAACCAGAAAAATAGACCACCCACAATTCATTGTGGGTCAAAACCAAGTGGATCCATACTAAATATGAACACAGCTCACTGCGAAACAGTCTAACAAGGAGGAGCCACAGCAAGCACAAGGCATTTTTGATATGACCCAACTTGTATACTGTACAACTCGTGTGCTGGTCTTTCCACTAGTTACAGAGAGATGTTAAAAATATTGCACACTACTGAGCAGTTGGCAAATCCAGACAATAAAAGAGAAGGGAAAGGATGGATTTTTACTTCTGCTTTCAGCCACCAAGCAGGAGGCTAAAGACAAGACAGAGCCATGCTCTAGTCAGAGGTTCACAAGGGAAGGGTAAGATGCAACAGACAGTTTGCAAGTCAGGAGACTTCATGGAGATAGAACAAAAAACCAAAATTCCACCATGAAATGGTCAGTTATGGGAAGAGGCTGCAAAACCTCCATCCCCATAGATATTCAAACCTTGGCTGGACTTGGACCTGGGCCACCTGCTCTACTTGGACCAGCTTGCAGGGGGAGGTGGGAATACACAAGCTCCAAAGCTTCTTCCCAAACTAAATTAGATAAATTAGATTATAATTCTGCTCCAGGGGAGGCGCAGTGAAAGCACAATGAAAGCAGAGCAGCTGAGCCAATGACAAACACTTTCTTTGGTCTATTTTTAAATTACAACATAATAAAACCCACAAATAAATGTATAAGCATATACTTTTCTTGACTGCCTCTAAATTAAGGTAAACTAGGTATTTTTTTCTCCCGTTATCACAAATTCTAATCTCTGACATTGTTTTTTATCACTCCCTTCTTTTTATTTCTGATAATTCTTGGTTCCTCCTGTTGATTTACTTTCTTTGTGAGCCCCTCCTTTTTATGTAATTTCTCAACATTCATTACATTTTCCTGCTGAGTAGTATTTATTTCAATAAACAAAGATTTACAAATTAATAAATAAATTGAGGCTCTAGTATAATTTTCTATCAGCATCTCAGCTATGGATTACTGTCTTAGGCTGCATTTCACCACCACTTGGAGCCAGTGTAGGCATGGCCTCTTTGATTTAGTACTTCCTACACCACAACAGCAACCTGTACTGTGTGAGGCTATGAACAGCTAGACCAGAGAGCTGAGCTGGCTGAAAACTAATTAAAGAAAATAAAGATGCTAGCCACATCAGTCCCCAGATGGCCCACCATAGAAGCCATGGTATTTAGAGCAGGCAGAAGAGTGTGGGTTTGGCTGAACCATCCTGCTTGGCATCTGTCCACACATCAATTCACAGGAGTCACAAAACCAAAGCCATCACAGAAGTTTATTGGAGTCATATGGAGAAAATTTTCAAAGGTGGAGATGGCAAGCAAGAGATTATGAGAGTTACTGGCATCCCACAATAATCCTCAATTTTCCCTACTGTTTCCTAGAGTGGTAACTTTGGCTCACAGCTGTTTCTTGAGCTGACCACAGACATGGCCTCTGGGCTCAGAGTAACAAAGGGCCTTACATTTCAGTCTCCTATGTCTTTCTATTCTATTAACAAAATCATTTTGCAGGTAAGAAGCAGCAGGCTTTTAAGGAAGTTAGTGCACCCAGCCACTTAAATGTTTTAGAAGCTCACACTTCTGCAATAATTTCTTAATTCTGTCCCCAGATGTAAGCCACCACAATCAAAAACTTTTCTTCAGAGCTATTGGAAAAATGGGTGAACAAATAATGGACAATATGATGGAAAAGAAATGAAGAAAACAGATATTTTAGACCATATATTGGAACAGAAAATACATTTGTGTTCTTTGAGATGTCATCTCTCTCCTGACTATTTTTCCACACTTTCTTCCTATCTACTTTATACTTTAAGCAAGAAATATGTTAAAATATTCCTCAGAGGCAGCTGCCTGATGGATTTTACTCATTTTCTTTAGCTGGAAACACTCATTCTTTTGAGGATTCTTCCATTTTATTCTTTAATAAAAATATACAATTACATTTCTAAACCAAATCAACTGATAAATGGTTCATCAGCATTGCCATTTTTATTATTATTTGGCAATGAAAAAGGGTAAGTTTTTTTAAGAGATTGTATAAAGGGGTTCTGTAAAGATGGAATAACTTAATTGCATTTCCTTGAGGTGATAAAGAGACAAAGAAAATATCTGTAGTCTCTCCACAGCAAATATATAACAACTTTCAGGCCTTTTAAAGTTTCTTGGTATAAAAGGACTACGGTTCATTAATTAAGTTCCACAATCTTTCATTGTTAATATGCAATGGTTTCAATGCAAAGGAAAACTAAATTAAATGGAACAACAGAATAGATGGGTGATTTTACATGTCATGTTTGCTGCTATAGCCAATCACACAAGATAAGCCAAGAAAAATATTATCTTATTTTCCCTGTGATTAAAACAGGTCCTTACAATTAAATTAATAGGAAATGAAAGATAAATTTTAACATAGTAGTGTAAGAGATGAATGCATAACCTTGTTTGATAGCAAAAACAACAACATTCAATTCAGTGAGTAGGTATAATAAATATTAAATTAAAGCAATTAGTTTGTTACCCCACTTTTCAAAGAACAATGCCTCCAACTTGTCTAATCTTATGTTTTCCAGTGTGAATTTAGAGTCTTTATTTCATATGCAGTATAGAAAACTATGTCTTCATTTAACCAATTATGAACAATAATGCAAACACTTAAAACTTCTATAAGTGCATTCAGAAATGACAGAATAATTATACTTCTGCCGAAGCTGTTCCTTTAGCTTGATTCAGAGTTTGTATTTCATGTTATCTAAAGTAACATTTATTCCTCCTTACAGATAAAGTCCACAGCCAGAATGGGAATAAGCAGTTTGCAAGTGAACTTAAGCAGATAAAGCGGTAGTGCCAAAGGACTGACACAAGGATCCCAGATAACATACCTACCCAACGTTACTACTAACACACTTGGAAGCTAGGCTTGAATCATACAGCCTTTTGGGGCATCAAAATTACAGCGCAAACCAGACAGAAATCTTCACTGAACAAACTGAAATACACATCTTAAAAACCTCTCCTAGATTACTTTCATATTCTAGAGGGAAGAGTCCTGCTTCAAGCACTGAAATGATAAAATATTTAAAGAGTATAGCAACAGCATGCAATTTTAGAGGACGTATTATTCACTCGTATACTGCCATATATACAAGTCAATGTTTAGGTGCAACAGGTCTTCCACAGCTGTTGCGGTTCAGAACAAATAAAAAATGCACAGACACCCAGAACTTGCTACCGGCTGAAGCCCCTCAAGTCATCTGCGTTACAAAGAAGCAGAACTATCTCTTTCTTTGCCTCTCCATACTTCAAGTTAAAGAGAGTTTCATCACTTAATCCAAGAGAAATATGCTCCCTTGCTCTTTAATGACATAATCCCAAGTAGCCAGGGTGGCTTGCCTCTCTTGACCATTCCTTTATGCGATTTCAGGCTACACCTTTACATTTCGCTCATGCAAGGAGGACCAGAACTGCCCTAAAAAAAGGAATTTTGTGCTCTTTACCTCAAGCATCATTGGTCCAAGTGCATCCTTGTCGATGACACTCTGACCTGTAGACGATACATCTGCTTTTTGCACTTCATCTTCATTAGCTGCTGCTGCTTTTTCTGCAATAGAGAAAATGATGTGTTAAGCGACAGTGGACTGATTTCTCACTGATACCCCAAGAGCCCAGAGAGCACTGAGAAGAGCTGTGAAATGCTTATAGTGCAACAATTCTGAAAATGAGGTTAAACAGTCTCCCATTATGATTCAACTGAAGCATATCTAGCCTATTTATTTCTCAGTTTTTAGGTCTTATGACACAAATGAAACAATTTCTGATGTCTCTCTGCTAGACGTTTTACCAAACTACTGAGCCTAAAACTGGGCAAAGACAAGGGCTCTTTAGGAAGATTCAGTGAGCAAAAACCAGTATCAAGGTGTAGTAAAAGATTGATCTAAAAGAACATGCAAACCTCACAGCTGCAGAGCTTTTCCACAACCGCTATATTTAGAAGGATAAGTCCACAATCTACAGTTTCAGTACTGAGAAACAGTGGTCCCAATTCTATTCCCATGCCTCTACCCACATTCTTATTATCACGTAATTTTCATACCACCTTATTTACCAATATATTAGAACTACATAAAATTTCAAGTGCTGTATTTGAAAATTATAGGCATAAAAATAATGATTTCAGGTTTCTGGAATGTAATGTCATACGTTACAATGTGCTGTATACAGCATCACAGATTATACCCAACTCCAAATGTAAGGGATACTCATAGAACTTTCAAACACAGCAGGTTTATAATTCCTATCAAGTAATGAACTGCATCAATTTTTCTATTCCAAGAATGGTATTTTTATTTAAGGATGAATTAATAAAAGTAATAGAAATACAGTGTAAAATACATATTCTAAGGCATACAGTACATTGTAAATTAATGAAGCAAGTTACTTTTTGTTGTCAGCTCTGTACTCAAAACATTCTTTTATTACTTTTCAAGCAGCTGTTATGTAAAAGCTAGGGCCATCCTACAATCTAGAATATTAAAAATAATTAGAAATTTCTTATTTTTAGTATGATGCAATAGATTATTTTAATAAACATGAAAGCACACTGAAATTATGATAACAAGAACTTATGCTTTTTACAATAAACAGAAGAACATTTATTGCAGGAATTATTGAAAGTACCATGTACAGATGGAGCAAAAGGCCTTTGGAAAATCACCTTTAGTGAAAATTAAAGCATCAGTCATGCAAATTGAAATGTATCCAAATGTACAATATTTTCCACTGTCTGTAGACCTGCAATAACACGGGTAAAGTTCCTCTGAACTTTCCTTTGCATAGGTTACAAGGTCAGTGTGGATGTGTGCTGCTCAGACATAGAGTAAAGGAACTGCTTTTGTGAAGCCCTGGGTGTTCTCCTATCAGCAATCACCTGCTGGCAATAAGGCTTTGGTCACTCAGGCTACCTGATCCTAGATTTCTATGAAAAGAGTCACAAAAATTTTGGCTGTCTTTTCAGGTGTTATACACTATATAACATCATTGTGACTGCTCCAAAATGGATTGTTGCAACTGACAGACTAATTTTAAATCACTCTGATTAGCATAATCTGATAGAAATAAATACACTAGAAATAACTATTAACATTTCCTCTGCCACTTAAAGTCACCAGGATATAAAATTAGTATTTTTGGTTTAGACTAGGGGTGGGATTTAATTTTTTTCCTTACCTTTCTTGTTTTGGCAAAAAGCAGAAATTAGGTGTAACAGAAAAACAATTGAACAATCCTTCCCATGCTACAACACAGCAGAGTTGATACCATATGATGATACAAAACTGAAAACACGTTCTAAAAATTCTATAAGAATTCTAAAAATAGAGTTGAGCTTTTAATAAAGCCAGTGATGATATCTGTTTCCCATCTGTTCCTGGTAGCATAAAGTGATCTCTGTTTTCACACTGAAAAATATTATAATGGACAGGAATACCAGCTCCCTGCTCTCATTCCATCACTGCTTCAGCCATTGATACCATCTTGATTATGGCAGAACATGGGATTATTCTCTATGAGCCAGAAATGGAGGGATATGAATAGATATCCAACAACGGTGTGCAAGCACATTAATTACAGTTTCCTCATGTCACCAGTTTACCGACTACTTTTACTGATTATTTTTCACATAATATGAAATATTTGCTGATGATTGTTTTCAGCCTTACAACCATGGAGTTTATACAAACCACTGGTAGGATCAATAAAAACAATTGTTTTCTTTCATGCACAAATGAGGTTTTATACAAAGGAAAAAGAGGACATTTTTAATTACTATAATGGTAATCAACACAGAAGCTGCAATACCAGGTCAGACCAAGGATCCCTCAAACCTCACATCCTGCTTTCCCCTCTGCTTCCCTGTTTCTCCATTTTGACCGATCCCTGACTGTTTCTGCTTCATCACCTCACCATCTGTCCCTCACAACCATTTGACTTCTTCATTTTCTTTTCCCTTTGGTACTCTTTTCCTCAGAGGGCCCAACATCTTTGTGGGATCAATAAGCTCAGTGCTTTCTCAAGGAAAAAGTGTAATGAATGGAGAAAATATGAAAACACTATTTATACCCAAATGTTACCTGCCTGCTTCTCCCAAAGATGGTGACAACATACACTACACTACTCATGACATTTGGCCAGGCACTCTGAAAAGCATTATAAATCACAAGTGCTCCAAAATTATGGACTTCATTATTGGATCTGTAACTTAATTGTGTAAGAATTCAAGTAGCTGGAGAACGTAGAAGAGGTTACACATTCAGGCCACAAGCTACACTTAAATTGAAGTGGCTTGTATAGGAAAGTAAGGCCTCTGACAGCCTCTGAGTAGGCCCAGCTATAATTTACGTCATTATCATAAACTGCAGCTATTAATAATTTTCAACCATGCAATAAATTATCCATTTTTGACTGAACTACAAAGCCCCTTGTGTAGATTCTTATCAGCCCATACAAGAACAGTAAGTGCAAATCCTGTCAGCAGTGTCCTCCTGACAGTCAGTCATGGGGAATATCTTGAAATGCAAATCTTTCCTTTAGCAATACAACATGTAGGCCTAATTGACAACAAAAATTCATTGCAGGAAGGCTGGAAAAAACCAATGATTGATACATGAATTTCTAATGCCGACAACACTCATGCATTATCACAAGTGAGTATTATTCATTTTGCTTAACAGTTCCAACTTCTGGTGTTAAGTAGTGGTGCAAAAATGTAAAGTTGACTTTTCCCTTTTTTACATCTATCTTCTATAAGTTAATTGGGGGCCCAACAAAGAACTCAAAAGCACAGAGAGTTCTACACCAGATTAATGATTTTTGAATGTCAGGGCATAGAAAAGCAGCAGTAAAAGCCCAACCTTGCAGAGCCTCTCAGAACCCTTTTTTCCAGCCCCACGAGAATTGTTGATATTACCCTGTGACCAACCACAGCCAGGCAACTAGATTTTTCCACTGCAGCCACATGGAGAGTGCGAGCTGGTTCCCTGACCTCACCCCTTCCAGAGATGCCTCCTCCTAGAACAGCAATGTCCCTGTCAAATGTCAGCAGAGTATTCCCAGACATCCTACGGGCACAGCAGCCAAAGTATGGCAGAGAGAGAGAATGTGGAAAGAGAAATACAATCTTTTGCTGCCGGAGGAAGGGAGCAGGATGGAAAGGGGCTTCCCATGGCTTCATCTCCATACAGGGAATTCTGCACTGGACAGGAAGCATTAAATTAGAAACTGGTCCCATCCTTATGAATATGGCTACCAGAGATCAAGCATATTTTATCTGAATTACAGTGTTATAAACTTCATGCACATGAAATAATTATTAGCTCTGCACAATTAAGAGTTTAGCCTAGAGAGAGAAAAAAATTTAAATAAAATACAAGTACCCCTGGGAGAGATAATACAAAGAATATATACATCCAATAACGTAGTATTTTAGTGATGTGTGTAATTTAGACTTTAAACTGTGGGTATGTTTACAATTGTATAAGCAGTATTATACTAAAATACATATTAATATTTTCAATTGGGCATCTTCCTAATGATCATAAACTGTATTTACTTTTCTACATTTAACATACAGAATAAAGAAGGAAAAAAAGAAAAAAGCTCTCAAAATAATTTCTGACAAATTTATGAGTGGGAAGCCTCAAGCTTTATTCAAAGCTCATTCCAGGTTCTGAAAGCAAACCTTTGTGAAATCACATTAGTTTAACAGAAATTCATAAGTCAGAGAAAGAGAAGCCAAAAGCAATAGTTTGAAGTCTCCTGACACATTTTAACTTAGTAAGCCTTCTTGGTTTTCCATCCTCCCAACTCAAGCTATGTCAGTTCTCTCTGCATTTCTGACAGTAGACTCTGAAGTGTTACTGATGGGCATCACCTTCTCTTGGTTGTGTTTCAAACCCTGCTTTCCTACAGGTAGGTAGGCAGGCAGGACCAGCTGAACCACTCAAAAAGCTCTCTTTGTATTCAAGCTCTGCTCCAACTTCCTTAAGGAAACCTGCTACAAAAATACATTCCCCTTCATGCTCTCTGCAAATCCAAACTGCATTTTTGAATTAAAGAGTAAATTGTAGCCTCTGAAGGAATTTCAAAAAGATAAAGCATATTTTGAAAGAGAACATTTGTATCAACACAAATTTAGTTTATTTTTCACAGGAGAAACATTTAAGGCTCTTCACAGAACAAGAAGAACAAAAAGGAGATGCTGGTGAAACCCTGGACAGGGAAGCACCCGTGCTCTAAAAACCACCAAAGAAAAAGGTCATGCAAAAAAACCCCTGTAACAGGTAAATTCAAGTTAATTATCCAATACTGTTTAAAACATGTTTTTCAGATGCCCTATATATAATTCCTGCTCTTCATAATTTTCTGGAATTGCTATTGAAATGCCACATTTACCTGAAACCACACACACTTATTTGTACAATAGGTAAAAAATATAAACAAAGAGAATTGTTATAAGTGATACTAGAAAGCTAAACTGCACATTCAAAAAAAACCCATGCAAATCAAGATCTTTATAACAGTAACAGCCACATTACTTGAGAATGAATGCAAAGGCTACACAAAGTTTAAACATGCAATTTAATTTTACACTGGAACAATCTTGAAAACAACTTATTTTCTCTATTTTTTATATGTATTAGCCAACTATCTTTGTCTTGCCTCATTAATATTTCTAAGTTTCCCCTGAGTGATCCTTCTGAATTGCTGTGCAAAAATAACATCCAGTTAATCAAGAAGACAACACAAGTACCTAACTGTCCAAAGATAAGGGTAGATACAGTATTAAAAACTAAAGCTAATATATAATAGAAAGCATACTTTGCAGAAGACCACATTTTAGCTGATCTTACGATTTTGAGTATTAGATTAACATTTCAAATATTAGATGAAAAAAAATCTGTGTATGACTATTCTTAAGTAATTATATTGACTGTGGTAATGGACAGGAGGTTTTTAGCATGAACAGGGCTGTACAAAAAGTGCCTTCAAATGCATCAAATTGAATAAAACACAGAAGAGAAAAAACCAAAAAATTGTGTTTGGTAATGTGAGTAGTTTTGGATCACTACACATGATGAAGTAAAGCAGTGAAGAACGTGCAAGTTATTTCAATGCTTGGTTAACCACAGGGAAAGCAGCTCTGCCTTGTAGCTGTGTAATTCAAAGCACTACAATCCATGGCTCACATGGAACTTGATATCCCCATGCACGTTCTTCCCTGTTCCCATTGCCTCAATACAAGTTGTTTTTATTTCCCAAAAGCAAGCAATTTTTCAAAACACCAGTGCCTAAGAAACAGCAACTATTTCAGCAATCAAATTTAAGACCAGCTTATCCCATCCCTGTGAATAAAGTTAGCTACTATTTTAGGGAAGTGATTATATAGTGAGGTTGCTCTTTCATCACACAGCACACATCTGTCCAGAGCAAAGAAGCTCTTTGACTCTAGAATATATATTTTCCCCCAGAAACTATGGATCAAGTCTTACAGGAAAAACCATGCAACATCTCAGGAAGGTTTTAGGAGGTAAAACAAGGGAGAATTATGCATCTGCACCAAACTAAAATTAGAAAAGCTGCCATATGGCTCTGTGAAGCCAGCAGCACGTTCTTATTCATTAGGAAGTATTCTGCTAACATAAAAACACAAGGCCTTCCTGTGCTCTCCAAATGTGTTTATCTTTTCAACATTAATGCATGATATATCATCAGGCTGCTGAAATCTCCTGCAGTGCATATTAAAAAAGCACAGCTGCACTTTTTCTCAGCACGTTTATTCACTGTGAGCACAGCTTTGCCCACCTCCCTGACACAGCCCTCTTGTCAGCCTGCTCCTCTTTGCTTAGAAAGGGCTGCATTCCCACTGCACGCTTGCCTGCCCAACTCATCTCCTCATGTTCTGCTCCGCTCATCACACCCACATGGTTTAGCTTCATATTTACTACTGCTGGTGGAAGCACACTTAAATGGTAAATGACCCTAGGGCTTAAGCTAAAAGCCCTTGGAAAGCTGTAAGTGAAATTACTCGCTCAGGAGTAGCAGCACTTACAACGCTGCAATTTCTCTTTTCCGGGGCAAGCTGCTGTAACTGGTGCAGCTGCTTTCCTACCCCACTCATTCCTGCCCCACCTTCCCATGGTAAAGAAGCATCAGTAAGGCACTAACTCTGAAAAGCTTCACATTTTCAGAAGACCATCAAATATAGGTAAACATTCATGGAGTTTTCAAGCTTTGAATGAAGTCCGCTCTTAGAAAATTCAGTAACAGTAGCCAGCATATAAAATTTTCATGGGCATTGAAAGGAAAACAAGCACTGAAAACCCATGAAGGATTTAGGAATAGCAACAAATGGAAGTAATAATACTAAAATTAATACTAGTTTTCTCTCTTAATAATTTTGACAATTCTCCATCATTCTTTTCTTGTACAAGTCAGCATTTTTGTCACTCAATACACCTTCTGTAAGAAGTACTGCCTGAGAAATAATTGCCCCCAGCTCAGTTAAACTGGAACAAGGACAAAAATAATGGAATTCAACTTACCAAGAATAATATTTAACTGCTGGACAGAAAGAAGCCTATTATCTCTGTATGTATTTTTTGCTAAATGCTTTAATAAGCATCTTACTACCTTTTCCTTGGTTTCTTCCCCCCCCTCTCATTTTGCCATCTTTTCTGTTACCAACATCTATGACCTCTTTTTCTTCTCATTATTACAAAACTCAACGGTCTGCTTCTTGGAAGTGAGGAAGAAGACAGGGGCAGCAGTGGAAATGCCCACTCCTTTCTCCCCCAGCCCCAGGATCCAGCTGTCTCCAAGCCTCGTGAGCTGGGGCACCACAGTGCTGCATTCCTGGAACATGGCACCACTCAGAGCACCAGGGCAGAATCCCATCCATAAATACATTTAAATAACTTCTCTGAAGATTGCTAACTCTTGGATAAAACAGTGACAGCTAAAAGTGATGTTATTTACAGAAATAGTATTATTTACAGAACTTTTTACCTACTATCCACAGAAGTATCTACTTAATGCAATCTCAAGAGATTATTCTTATGTGGTATCACCTCAGAAGGTCATTAGTATCTGGTAAGTTAAGGACTGGGAACTGAAGGAAAATCCAGAATCACAACCCTCTTGCTGCTGCTGCTCAAGTGAAGACTAAAATGTCCTATCTGGGACCCCAAATCCTCAATGGCTTGATCCATCCCCAGCACACAATAAAAACATGAAACAACACAGCAAATCAGTATTTGGTGATATTATTTCTAGTAATTTTACTTATCAGTAAGGACACAGAAAGAGAACTGCACACTACCCTTTAAGTGAAATCTAAACTAAAACTAAAAGGAACCCTGAATCCAGAAACTATTTTTCACCCCATGCCTCATTTACAACTTGTGATGATGTGTCAAACTACCACATTGTGAGTGGAAAGTTGTTTTTCATTTCTGGAACATGCATTTAAGCTTCCATCATGACCATCACCTGTCGGATGCCCAGACATGCTGAGAAATAATTAACTTTTTCCACTAAGTTTTCAAAAAGGTGGAAAGGAATATAACTGGGTATAGTTTTACTCCTGTGAAATTTTTAGACAGGTCTTAGGTTACTAAAATATTTGAGTATGTTCAACATATGCTTTTATATAAAATGAAAGATTGTGCTTAACTTGCGAGCTTAAAAAATAAATGCACATGTATATTCCTGTGTTTTAAAGATCTGCTGTCTCTTTTCCCCAAAAAGAACACCAACATTTTCTTTCCAGTATATATTGACTGATTAGAGAAATAACTAAATAAATTAATCATCAAAGGTGCCCTGCCCAGGAAATTTCCTTATCAAAAGCCCCAAATTTGGGATGATGCTGGAAATTTATAATTTTCACTGGTTTTAAAATGCCTTTTTAAATACGGTGCTTTGCTGTTTTTGTATCTCCATTTCCTAAGGCTGTCTGGTAACCAGTATAATCACAAATATCTTGATTGATTATAGTGTAATTTACAGTATTTAATATGTGCCTAAAATATGGTACTTAAACAATAAAGGAGTACAAATGTTACATTAAGTACATTGGCTATCAGTGCCTTACCCCAAAACACCCCCAATTTAATCAGTCACTTATTATTATGTGCTAGAATCAGATAAGCAGATTCAAATACATGTGTCTGTAGCTGTATACACAAACACATCCAGGAAACAGTTTTGCATCTGTTGCTATTTAGATGATTTCAAAACACTCACGTAAACTACTCAACCGTGCATGATAACAAATGCCACACATCCATCAGCATTGACTTAAAATCTGTTACATTAATATGGCTGAACTTCAAAAGAAAGAGCCAAGCTAACTGACCTCTGCACTGAAATATTTGATACAAATATTTGGCATCACTCAGTTTAACAAAGTAATTATTTTCTTTAGTATGAACGGAATTAGGACAGAAAATTTTACTGTATTTTTTGGCATTCGCAATTTTATAAGTGTTAGATGTTTACTTAATATCATCTTATTTTAATAATTCATCTCTCAAAACAGTATTAATATGAATGTCTTAATGGTGGGAGCCCAATGTTCTTTAACACTTTGGCTGAGCTAATGTTTTCAAAGACAAGAAACATGGCAGAATCTGATCATTTCATTCAAAACAGGGCTCCACCATGGTCTCAGAAATAATATATCGCTTTTACAAATATTAACAGCCCCCAAATTGGTTCTTTGACATGTAAAAACACAGGCAAGATTTTGAAAATAAAGACATAAGGGTTAACGCTCTTTAGACTAGAATCTGTAGATGCAGTTGCCAAGCTAATTAAACTTGTAGGTTTCCAAAACTTAGGCCAAAATAACATACTAGAAAGGAATATTAATCTAGCCAGACTCTTGAAGCCTCACTCTTCTGTACTCAACCAGCTGTTAAAAGGAAACAGATGACTCCCTTTCTTTGAATGCTACATCGCCGTTGTTACAAAATATCTGTCTTATTTTAGGATGCTGATGATAAATCTTTGTGACACACCAGATCATCCACAACAACAGGCAAAGATCTTTTTGCTTTTATAAATTGCTATTGACAACTGCAAAGGTTTACAAGAGACCTAATGTGGTCCACAAAAAAGAAATATGATGGATCATGGGCTCTCTATGAGCCCATGAAAAGAAGTTTCCATAATAAAGCATAGGCCAAAATGGAGTACAGATAATTGAAGACAGCTAAGGAAGAACAGAAACAGGTTTAATTTAATGTGTCCATGTTAACATGGATTACAGGGCTCCTACTGCTTCTAATAGTCCAGATTATGGTAGATAAATCTTTTACAAGAAAGCTCTAAATCATTAAGGACAAGTAAAGTTTTCTTCTGTAACAGCCTAGTTTGCAGAAATAGAAGACTGGGCCCCAGTTCTTACTTGCCTAACCCACCATCACAGGCCTAGCCAACCTTTCAAGGCAATTTAGAAACAGAAACCTTCCTATTACTGGAAGGAAAGCAGAAGGGAAAACAAAACCTTAAAATAAACTGTTTATTTCCACATGTTAGTTATTTAAAGGGATTTTTAAATCCAAGTCCTTTATGAAACTCTGTTTAAGACTAATTTCATAAATTTCAACAGTGGCTAAATTCCTTCAGGTACATTATGAATACAGCCTGGCTGTTAAAAGGAAAGGTAATGATTATTAACATGCATTGTTTAAGATATTCTCTAAAATGAAAAGATCTTTTTTCATTACCTTAGAAAATCTTGGCTTATCTTGTTGCTAAGATTTACATCCAGACAAAGTCACTTTTAACCTCTATTGCATTAATTTGTCCTGTCAGTTATTAATTAGCAGACATTTTAAAATGTCTGCTAACAGCACAGATAGGTACAAATGGGCTCCCTTCAACAGACTGAAGCATACTTAAAACTTAATTAATTAGGCACTACCATTTCTGTTTCTCTAATTCAGATTCATGAAGCAGGGATCAACACCCAGTCTGAAACAAGTCAGTATAATCCATACAAAGAAAAATTATTAAACACTAATGGTATAGTTTTCTCTATTTTCTCACTGAGCTTTATCAGTTCTCTTCTGAGAAGAAACTTTGAGCTGTTTTAAGAGTTCCCTTAACCATGGGCAACCAGGAGCTCAGAGGAAAGGATGCTCCATGTTGTATGAGTGGGTGCTGCCCAGCCAGCTCTGGAGTCTTGCTGCTCTTCCCAGTCCCAAACTCCTGACATGGCACAAGCTGAGAGTGAGGGCCCCCTGTCTGGCAATCGTCACTCTGAGTATGCAGAACAAATGTGGCTTTAAGCAGGAAATGTTGAAGATTACAGTCTGCCTCCAGCTGTGTCCCTCCTTGGCACGAAGGCCAGTAATGCAGGTCTGCAGCCAAGCCTGTGCATTACATCAGAAGTAGTAATCCAGAACCATTTTCTCTAGTCTGCAATTTACTTATTTGCTTGCAAAAAGGAACATGGGCACCTGCTCCTCATTTTACATTTTGCCCATTAGAGCACCAACAGGTGAGACCTTTAACAGAACAGCTGTTATTTCCACAGTATTATGCATTCACCTCAGCCTAAACATTAAAGGATACTGGGGTTTGAGCTAGGTTTCAAAATTCTAAGCCATTTGTTGACCTGGGCCAGAGTCCTTATTAAATAAACCAACCAACTAATCCACCAAAAATCCCCACAAAAAACCACAGAAGAAACCATACCCCTTGTCTTTGGAAAGCATTCAAGCTGTTGAGATAAAGGATATATGCTCCTTATATGAGCTTCAAAGAAAGAATGAATGGCAATGCCCATGACCATCACACAGCCCAGGGAAAGGAAGAGTATTCTTGCATCATGATTCACAATGACCCTGAGTAAGCCAATATCCTCCCTCTGTTGTATTTAATAAAGGCTTTACAGACTGGCTTCTCTGCCTTCACCACTGATAGAAAAAAAGTAAGGGGAAAAAAGCTTACTGGGCATATTTACATTCTGGATTGCCAACTGCAAACACAATTATATTTTGAACATGGTCTGACAATCTGTATTATAATGTTCACTTAAAATCAGTACCTCTTGCAGATAGACAGATGGTGGCTCAACTTTCAAGCTCAGTAGTAATCACAATAATCCTTGATTTTCATCAGTGTAACACTTAACGACTCATTAGTAAATTGTCACATTCCCTAAACTATTGAGGATTTCTTACTACAGCAACTAAGAATAAAAACAGAGGGATGACAGTGAATGGAATAAAACTGTCACAGGTATGGTGTTGCTGGTCCTAAAATTATAGCTAAAGCCACACCAAAGGCAAAAGACAGCAGGACTGGGGAAAAAATGAAAAACAAAACACAGGACAATTATTGAAAACAGTAAAGGTTTAAAAATAAAGCCCTCCAAAAAATGGAGAGATGGTTGAAAATAGAAAGAAAATCCATTCTACATTAGAACCGACTTTTGACAATTAGTGACAGGGAGCACTGCATTCAAAAAAGTCAAGGGGGATATGAAGAAACAACTAAAGATAGAAAAAAAACCCCAAACATTTAAATATTTCCTTCAACTCAAGATGGTGAAAGGTTTTATACAAAAGAAGTAAGACAGGATGAATTTTATTTTATTGGCACAAAATACCTTGATATTTTTCCACCAAGGACCAAAACAAGCAAACCAAGAAAAATCTAAATGAGGGTCCCTCTGAGTTTTCCAATCTATATTTAGAAATTACAACCTTGATATCTCTTCCTTTTTTCTTTTTTTATTTTTATTTCCAAGTAGATTAAATGTTATATTTAAATACACTTCCTCTCCAGTGTTGAATATAGGCCCACACCTAATTTGTCTCTGGAAGACATCTCCATCAGAAGGATCATGGGAATTGCAGGTTGTTCCAAGTCTTTCTAGGAAATCGTGCCTCAGGAGAAAAAGTACCAGTATAATAGCCTTATACTGGCACTTTTTCTCCTGAGGCACAGTTCATGCTCTTCATGGTCACATATCTTAAGATGACAACAGATCATTCTAACTGTCTAGTCATATGTCTGTAACCCATCCCAAAATATTTAATCAACTCCTGCATCATGAAAAGAAATTTCATTGAATATTTTGAAGAACATTCAAAAAACTTTGGGAGGGCTGACAGAACCTACCAATTTCTTCATTAACTTGCTCTAGATTTCAGTTAACTTTCCATTAACAATTTGCACCTCCTGTATGAGCTGGTCACAAATTCCAGCTGTTAGGCTGTATCCTGCCTTTGTGTGCTCGAGTCCTCTGTGGCAGGCACTCTGTGGAGCTCCATTTTGCTTTGTGCCAGCGAGCAAAGCAAGGCGCAGGGACAAGCATTCCTGCTCTGAGATGACTCAGGCCTCAGTGAAGAGAGGTACCAGCAGCTGCTTCATCCAAAGGAGCATGTGGATACTTATTCAGGTAACATGGGGATATCTGAAGCATCTCCAGTTATTGAGTACCTACTTTATGGATTTATAATTTATGGAGTTATCCACTTTAGCGGAACTTAAATTTATGTACTTTTCTGTCTCCTCTTCCTGACATTTGCTCTGATCTTGTGCAAGTTAAAGAGGGGGAGGAGGGTATGTGTGTGTTTAAGTGTGTAGTAAACACATTAAGAGTACCCCCTGTCTTGTAAAATACACAGAGATGTGCCAACACCCAAAAATGATGAAAGGAAACAGAAGGCATGAATGTATTGGCTCTGTAGTCGTTTGCCTGAGGGCATTCACTATGAACTCAAGTGTTCACGACAGAGCAAGCAACTGACCACTTGCCATGTCATCTTTCAATCTTCAGTCTGTGTTTTTTCCCTCCAGTTGCCCAACTGTGGGTTTTCATAAAAGAAACTGAAAGCTGAAGTAGTAATAGCTGACTTATTGTTTTTCATATCCTTGGTGATTTCACATTCAAGGACCCCTATTTCTATCTAACTGTCCATACACAGAATCTTTTACAGCAAAATAACAAAATGCATAGCTCAGTACAGACACAATTATCTTGGTTCTAGTCTGAACACAGAGGAGCCTTTGATCAATTCTTCTTCAATGTGCTGTGAATCCACAGGTTTTCAGGATTCAAATGTGATATGAAAGACATTGCACCCTGTTGTGAGTAAATATTATATTATTGCTTTTAAAAAGAACAGATAAAAGCTGTGTAATAAAAGCTAGATTCCTTAAAATAGATTATCTTTTTTTGACTGAAGTATCATCACTATTCACAGTGAATTAATTTGCTATTCTATAAATTAAGCCCCAGAGAGAGAGCCAAGGTAACATGTATCCTTCATTTACTTGCTCTATGTGCTGTTGAGATTATGACATTGCATTCACTAATCTAAAGCACACAGCAAGATCTGGAGTTCTACAGTCAGCACCTTTTACACTGCAAACCATCCAGCAACAAGGGACTACACACACAATCATTAAGACTCAAATCAGAAGGCTCCAATTGTTCTTAGACACCTAAGCTCAGAATTTATTTTTTAGCACCTAAACGTAGCCTTTGTTTCTGACCAGACATTGCTAAAGATAGAACAGCTGGTGAGAAACACTAGACCCAAAAGCTTAGCTTATATTGTGGAGGGATGGATGTCAGTCTATAATTCTGTATTTTATTTTCCCTTCAAATAAAAATGCTAAATGAATTCCTGATGTTTATAGTTCATAATATGATAAACATCAAAAAAACCCCAAATAAACCTGTAAAGTTTTGAAGTTTGAAGTTCTCAGAGACAATCTGAATGCAGTCTGAGAACCATACACTTACCAAGGAGGCAGCCTCCAAAACCCAAAGTTTCAGGAAGAGATGTCTCCATCTCTCTTACTACCATCTCAGGAGTACATAGACCATAATATGATCATTACATATTAAAGTAACTAAACCAAAACTTTAATGAAGATATTCCTGAAAAGAACAAAGAGGGAACACTTGACACATATCCCTGCAAGAAGGTTAAATATAGAAGAAGCAGCTCAGTCCTTTATAGCATACCCCAGCACTGCTGTTATAGATCATAACCTCTTACACTGCAATCATCTTTGCAGTTATACAATATAAACAGCCACACTCTGCTAATATGAATTTTTTTTTCTCTTGGTCATTTAGAAGTTATGAAACAAAACAAAGATCAAAGAAAAACAAATATAAGTAGGATGCAAAACAAACAAGTAAGTTTCCCTGTAGCACCCATCAATGATGACTGTTTCAACCTGAAAAAGACCAGTACCTCAACTGCTAAGCATTAACATTTTGCTTCTTGACCCATAACTTGAAGTCAAAGCTTAATTTTCAGTCTACAACTTCAAGCAAATTATCTCTGGCATAGAAGTCATCTATCACTGACTAAGTTGAAGCCCATGGTCAAGAGGAGTGTCTTGTTATGTGACAGCCATCACGTGACACTTGCAATGCCCAACAATGCCAAGACAGCTGTGGGCACTGGCCCATAGCTCAGTCATCGCTGGCACAGTTGGACCTCATGCTGGAGTGGGGTCCCGCCAAGGATCCATGGGGAGACAGATCCTCTACAACAGGCCAACTCAAAAACACTGCTCAGGCTCACACAACTGTACAAATGCTACCGTCAGGGTAAGGGAGGAAATGGAAACTCATGGTCAGCAGGAGGGCAGGGATGGTGAAAGCAGGGCTTTTCAACAGCTGCCTTATTTTCCACAGGTTATTTTGCAGCCTGCACACGTGACGATTATTTTTATGTCTCCTTGAAGCAAGAGAATCACAGAATTACAGACTGGCTTGGGTTGGAAGAGAGCTTTAAAGATCACTGGTCCACCCCTTCTGCTATGGGCAGGGACACCTTCCACTAGACCAAGTTGCTCAAAGCCCCACCCCATCCAGCTTTGAACGCTGCCAGGGATGGTGCATCCCCAACTTCTCTGGGCAACCTGCTCCAGTGCCTCATTACCCTCACAATAAAGAATGTCTTCCTTACGTCCAATCTAAATCTATCCTCTTTCAGCTTAAAACCACTGCTTCTTGTTCTGGCACTACAGGCCTCATCAGTAAGAAGTCTCTCTCTGCCTTTAAGTTCCCTTTGTTTATTGAAAGCCTGCAATAAGGTCTCTGCAAAGCCTTCTTCACTCCATGCTGAACAATCCCCTTCTCTTAAAAGTTTGATCCCAGTGAGGACACAGTTGTATGTCATAAAGGGGTCTTCATCTACTTATTTAATAAGTAATATTAATTACATTATAACACTACTTCCACAGGAAGCTATTAGTATAGTTAAAATGCCTTAACTTCTGTGTAGGTAAGGTCTAAGCCAAGTATTCTGCATGATACACAACTCCAGTAAAATAATCAAACCCCAGAAAGTTTCCCACTTGATGGGTCTGATGGCCAGTGACTACTTTTCATCAGACCCAGAAAAGAACCTGATAGTCTGCATTACCTAAAAACCAGTTTAAATTCTCCAGTGAATCAGTAGTTCTCTGGAGTCATGCAAGTAGTAAAGTCAACATAAACTGGGTATTTAGCCAGAAAGCTTTACAATGTACAGAAGAAGATCAAAGACACTTTCAGTGTATCACTCTCAGCTGTAAGTAGGGGAGAGAGCAAAGTAAATTCAGTAATAGATTTTTTTTTTAATAAATGTTTTGCATAAAAACCTTGACTTCAAGCACAAATTCCTGTGACACTTAATTCAGTCTTAAAATCCTATCAAACTGAAAATACAGTATATACAAATAATGATAGCCATGCAGAATTCATTCAAAAAGAAAGATTCAAAAATTGGCATAAAATTTGAATATCCCATCTCAAATATGATTAATATAAAAATATAATTACAGTGAAATTGACCCAGTAACATATTTGCAAAACAAAAACCAACAAACAAAAAACAAGTCTGCATACGCTCTCTTGCCTTAATATCCTGATTTTGCAAGATAATTATGCACATAACTTCAAACCTTTAAGTAGTTCCACTGACTTAACAGGGATTACTCATCTGCTTAAAGTTAGACAGTTGCTTAAACACCTTGTGAAATATGAATCTAAATTCAGATCTGATAAATTCAAAGTAGCAGCAGCCAAAGCAACACCTCATTACAGCTTTAAGACCATGCTGTTTTCTTTTAGCAAGCGATTTTACTTGCATACTGGTGCTGGAGGCAACAATAGACTATCTGCTGGAGTGCCCCTGTGATTACATAGTACTGCTACAGGGAAGCAAAAACTGGTTTTGGTATCAAATGTGAAACCAGAAAAATAAGATAAATATGATTAACAACAAGCCTTCTTTTGAAGTTCATACAGGTTCCATGCATGTTTCACTTCATCAAGCACTTCTCCTTCTCCCAACACTATTTTGCTTTCACGTGGTGATTCATTCTGTCCAAGGTCTCTCTTTTAAGGCTATTCTGAAAACAAGATCTGTCAACTCAGAAGTGTACATTAACAGCTAGACTGATAATTGCCACCCCAATATCCTTTCCCTGAACCACAAAAAAGCTGATCTACAGAACACAAAACCTCTTCAGAAGCTGGTGACACATGAAAACTGGACTCTGCAGGAAAATGGAAGTGACATAAAATCATACTCGAGGATACTTTACCACAGTAGATTATATCCCACTGTATGTGAATCTAAATAAGACAGGTGGATGCCATCTTAAAAAACGGCTAGAGAAAACAGGATTGGAGAATAGAATGAGAGAAATAAGAGATGGAGACCTGGAGTTCAATAAAAGGAACTCAGGGGACTTGAAAAAAAATACAAACCCATCTTGTACTTATGGCAGGACACATTCCTCAGCACTCCAACTGAAGAGGTCAGAGGAGATTTAGCTGGAGAAACTGCTAAAGAAGCTTAAGGTGAAGTTCAGTATCCTCTGCACCTACTGCATTGCTGATATTCACACAGGAGGCTAAAATCTCAACTAGATAATGAAGAAAAGGAAGTTTCAAAGCCTGAAGCAGGAGATCTTCAAACAGTGAAATGTGACAAATAGTCTCTGCTTTAAAAGAAAAGTTATTTACCTGCTGAGACTGGGGCCAGCATGACAGATAAAAGGAACTTCAAACTAAGAGCAAGGGCTTAATTTTTGTAACTTGCTTTATACCCAAAAGAAGAAGGAAAAAAACCAACAAAACCCCAAAAACAAACCAAAACAAAACAACAAAAACAAACAAAAAACCCCCTAAAACCACAACAAAAAATCTCCAAAATCTCCCCCCACCAAAAAAAAAAAAAAAAAAAAAAA
>VZTX01017798.1:317-116100 GCA_013400915.1 Pardalotus punctatus | reverse complement strand
AAAAAAAAGTGAAAGAGAGACAAAGGAATTAAAAAAAAACAAAAAACCCACTACCATAATGAGGAGAGTCAGGCTGGTGACAAGAGTGAAGGAAAAGGACAGCTGTTGGAATAAAATCAAATGAGATTGATGTGAAACAGTTCAACTGATTGTCAACTAAGGAAGAAGAAAATTCACATTTATTTGCTGTCAGAGTTTTGTTGTCTTCAGATATGAGAAAAAATTTTCAGCAGTTCTTATACAACAAAAATTAATGTCCTAAGTGCTGAAGTTTCTTCTTAAAATAAGACAGGATCCTAAAATCAGACACTTTTTTACTAAGCCTATTTCTTAAGTACAATCAAATGGCTTTACAGCTCCTTAGCTGTCTGGCATACAAAGGAACGTTTTTCCCAGTGGTCTTTACACTTGCTTAACACAAGCTTTTTTAATTGAGCACATGCAAATCAGAACTTACTTGCTTGTACACCTCTGTGTACATCATGAACACACCTGTAACATGTATGACTATTACTATTTCCAAGAAACTTAACACAGACTGCAAACAGGAGAGCTTACTTTCATAACCATGTAACACAACCATAAAAATCACTGTTCCAAATTACTTTTAGGCAATAAATCAGAAACTGAATGTTTTCTGAAGTGCTTGAATCACAAGTCTCAAATCTTTAGTAGAAATATCCACTTAAGATTTACATGAATAGAACTTCTGTTTCATCTTCATGCTAAAATCACAATTTTTCATCCCCTCTGGACATTCACAAAATCTCTGTCCAATCATTGTAAGATAATATAATGAAAGTCCTCAGTAGAATTAAGCTTTTGTAAAGCAACTTGTTATCACTTTCCCAAGTACTAAAACCATTTCAAAACCCAGATTAAAACTGCATGCAATGGTTACATCTTCCAAATATCTTTAATTCTTTTAATGAATTCAGCTTTACACATACATTTGTAACTTGCCTTCAAATTGTAATAAACTGAATTTCTAACATACCACAACTTAGGAATCTTTGAAGTATAAACTGTGAGAAACGATATAAAGATAACAGATAAAGTATTCCAAGTATATATTTGCATATAAAATAGATCAGGATAATATTATACTACATTATATAGTATTATTAAAGAAAAAGATCTATTACTTTTTTCAGCTACCAGTCCAGCTAGCTTGACATGGGAAATGAATATCAATCTGCATTTCATCCTCCCTTGTTCTCATTTCTAGAACCTAGAGCAAAGTTTCCTGGACAAATCTCAGTAGCAGCTATAAAACTTGCTGCTTTCAGTGGCTTTACAAGGTATTTATAACTGACTGTGCTTTTGTAAGTAATTAGACCTTCATGTACAATTCGAATTCTTAGTATTTATTTCAAAGAAATAACCTCTTTATTAAAACTTCTAAATAAGAAAACTATAAATTAAGTTCTCACTGATTTAATCTAATCTATTTAGGAAGAAATGCAGAGCAGACCTGCTGTGTGACCACTGAGCCATCTTAATTTGCTCATGTCAGTGTAGAATCACTGAAGAGTTTCAAAATGTTAATTTAGTTTTCTCCTACAAGTATTCTGCATAACACTAAAAATCAACAAAACAGCTGTCATAAAGCATTATTTTTAACCTGAGTCTCATGGCACTTCATGAAAGTATAGCATTATTTTAATGACTTTTGTTTTAGAAATAGTTAATCCAAGTTTTTGACTGTTGTCAAGGTGTTCTAACAGGTCTCGACAGTGGAAAAGCCATCAGAAATATTTGGAACAACCTAAAAGTTAATACATTTAAATGATGAGCATGTGTAAGTGCAGAATTCCCAATGTGAGGTGATAAATTACCTACAAAGAATGAGAGCAATAGTAATAGCCCCACTAATTCTTCAACCTGTTTTGCATTGTTTATGTCAGGTTTTTTGTGGCACTCAACAAAAGTACAGGGGTACTGCACCGTTTGTGCAATTCGGACATTTACTATACATGAGACATTTTTGTTAATGAAATGCCTATTCCAAAACAATATTGCATTTCAGAGTGTGCTGACATTTGAATTTTTCTTAAAAGGAAAAGCCTTTTAAATTTGCTATTACAACATACAGAAATAGCTTCTATGTAGGAATAGGTATCAAACCTTTAATCAATTCAAAGGAATAATTTCAAATATTCTGATCTTTACATCTAGACCTTGCGATGCTATTAATGACCACATTGAAGGTTTTTGTGCTTTGCAGTGCCCCTTAGAAAGGCTTAAAGTCAGTTTATATCAGCTGTGAGTTTTATGCGAACACCCAGTTACCAGAACATCTAATTGTCCTCAAATGAAGAACCTTGTGTAACAAATCAACATCAAAAAGAGCAATTTAGTGTCTTTATTGCTCAAGGGCTGCAAACTACTTCTACTTGTTGAAATAAACAGTGCTCACAGCAGTTTAGTCTGTCTTTAGAATTGTATATTCAGTTGTTTTTGCAATAAGACTTAACGACCTTAAAAAACTAACTGCACATTCAGCTTTGACACAATTCTGGCCCACAATGACTTCAATAGTTTACATGTAACCTGGTCTGATGAGTGTGAGTATTTTATAACTATATGAAAGCTATTTTTATGATATTGGTCCTACACAATAAAACCCTGGATTTGACAAAGTTACCATGAGTTAGAGCCAGATTTTCACACTAGATTTTCTAGAACTGCTGCCAAAATTACCAAAGCGAACTAGCAGATTTTCCTTTGTCTACCCACTTCCCAGGAATACAGAATTTTTTTGTCCTTCTCCTTCTCTCAGGTAAAGATAAGGAGTATGTGTTGCTTGGTGACAGCAAAAAAAAAAAAAAATCTATTTGAGAAAAGGATGAAGAAAATAAGGGAAAAATAATATCTCAAAAGCCAGCAAGGTGCAAAACAATGATGGACGTTGTGTCAGGTTAACAAGTATACTTCTAATATGGGGCATGGCAACATCACTAGAATATCCACTCTAAAAATCATAGCAACCTAACAGCAAAAAAAAGAGAACAAGCTGAGAAATAGGATCACTCCCTAAGACTAACCAGTTAGAGCCACTTTGGAGGCAGCTGGCACAATTTGACTTTCTCTACTTCCCATTTAGCTTTGAACAGACCAATGTCTAAAACTGTAGATCTACTTATATACTTGTTTTAGAAATAAATACATATCTACATTATGAAACATGAAATCTCCACTTTTATAATTTTACACATACACTATGGAAAAGGAAGAATTCTTCTCCCACAGAAATCACAGAATAGTGAAAAAGTGAAAGATGTTTAAAGTGTTTGAAAATCAAAGGAATCATTCTAAACACAGTTTACAAAGAGATATAAATCTTCTAGATTAAAAGAAAAATTATATGCACCTATTTTAAGAATTTGAATCTGCCCCAAACACCTGCAGCATGCCTGCCTAGACAGAGCTGTGCCACAAAACCCACTTCCAAAAATTTAAAGTTTCTAAAAGATTTGGGTTTTCTCTTTGAATAGGAAATATATCAAAAGAAAAGAAATACAAAACTAATCTTCTAGACAAAGAACAGGAAGAAAACTGTCAGGTTCTGTGGTTTACATTTATAACAGGACCCTATCTAAAGATTAGAATAGTTTCAAATCTATTGTAGTCGAGGATATGATGTCATCATTTAAAGGACGCAGATAATTTAGTCCACAATATCTATTCATACCAACAAAAGAAAGCAAAATGGGTATGCAGAACACTTACATACCCCAATCTCCTGGATTATTTCTCTTTTTCATAGATTCATCATCCATGTAAGAGTATGTGGGTTTTTTCCCAAAGTCATCTGCTACTTTAACAAGTAATTTCCATTCCATTAGATACACACATCAGACTGATCAATTTTCTCTCTCTCTCTCTAAGCAATTTTCAGTGAAGCTGATTTAAAAAATACTGAATATGATACTTAACACACTCTATTCACATGACTTTACAGCATTTTTCATTACTGATTAATTAAAAAACAAGGAATTTTGCTAAAGAAAAGCTGAAGAGACTATCAGGTTAGCCAAACATAAAAAAACAATGAACACAAAACATTCAAAGTCAATTAATTAGTCTTACCTTGTTCTTTTATCTGACGAATTTGCTTCACAGTTTCTTTCAAGATTGCACATTTGTCAGGTTTAAAGTTAAAGTTGTCAATATCATTAAAATTTGCAAAAATCAGCTCTGCAAGTTCTTCTATATATTTATTCTCTTGCTCACGATTGCGTTTCTCAGTGCTTCTTTTAGGGCTGAAAGAGGAGTTTATAAAAATGCTGTCTTTAATGTGAGTTTACTTGCCTTCTGGCCAGCTCAAAGATGATTTCAAAAGGTTTGACAGTAGTTTAACAAAAACAGAGAGAGAAGTGCCCTCTCTCACTACCAAAATATAACTTACAAGTTTCTCAAGCAGAAAGGTTTCCTCTGGAACAGGGAAAGGAGCATTAGAAAAGACATTACTTATTTTTTTTCCAGCAGTCATGTTTTTGTTTCAAAAGAGGCTTGGGATTAGAAATTTAAAACACAGTATCCATCCCACATGGCATTGCGAATCCGAAGAGTATTATATAGTGATTGTGTATGAGAAAATAAAACAGCTTAAATAGTTAAACCGAGCAATCCATATTCCCTACCTCCTAGTGAATTTATGACAATCTTAAGAAAAGATGATGAATGACTGGTTATGCTTTAAAATGTATTTGTGTTGGTAACACAACTGCTGTAAAGCTGGCAGATATTTTTCAAGACCTAGATTATAATGTACAACAGAGGTGGGAAAAAAATATCAGATTGCCAAAATGAGTGACTGAAGACTTCTTGCACTTAATAGCCAAAAAAGATTTTTACATCTCTATTAAATTGTCACCAAAATTCTACATTTTGGCACAACACTGGATTCAAAATAAACAAATAAATAATAATAAAAGAAAATAGTCCTCATCCCCATCCCAAGCTCTCAACAACACAGAATTACTGCAGTAAAGTAGTTTGGCACTGACTTCTCTCTGCAAGAATGTTGTTTGTCACGTTCTAACTGAAAAACAGATTCACACGTAACATTTTTTAAACTCATTCTCTCTCAATATTTCCAGAAGTAAATGGTCTAACCTGGGTCCAACCTGATCCAGATCCTTGCGCTTTCTTGACTCTGCTCTGGATGGGTCAGAGGTATTTTCTCCCATCCCACTCATCTTGAACACATATCAGCAACTAAAAGGAAGATAGTGCAAGAAAAGGTTACGGTGGAAAAGTTCTGAGTTCTCTGTTCACATTTCCAAGTTTCTCATTCCATGCTCAGCTCAGATTTTACTTGGCAAATCTATCATTTGAAATAGTTTGTTTGAAAGGCACCAATAAAAACACTGAGTTTATGACCCCATGAAATGCTACACAAAACTCCTTCAGAAGAAAATTTATGGTGGGCAAGTAAAGTGTTATCATCTTGATTGTAACCAGTTATGTAAGAACAGATAAGTACGTTTTGTGCCTGGGTTGCTGAATCTTCGTGGCAAATTTGCAAGGTTGAATGAGGAAAGACAAAGGAAAAGTCATAGTGCCGCACAACAAGAAAAACACAACAGAATTGAAATACACAAAATAAAACGTGTCCCAGCTACATGAAAAGGTAGCACATGCAGCTTTAGAGCTAATAATCAGAAGATAATGCCTGCAAAAGTACATGTACAAAATTGTAGAAACAGAACATCTGTCAGCACTAGACATCACTGAGGAACTGATAAATACTTTGTACATATAATCTCCCTCATAAGGAGAATAACTTGTCAAGCTAAAGTAGTAAAACAACATAAACTCATAATCTGTGCAATAAACAGCCTGTGGAAATCCTACCCTGCTACTGGCTGTCAGTTTCTCTATGCCCTATAGAAGCACATGAAACTCACCTGCCCCAGATTATATATTCCTCAAGAAGTACCAATATTCTAGAGGCAGAAATCACCATTACAAAGGACATAGGAAGATGATGTAAATGATCAAAAATTTATGCAAGACAGGGCGGCCCCCAGCTCACCATCTGCCTAGCTGCTGCCAGTTTTGTGAGGATGATGGCAGAGAGATGTTGCTGGACATTTCTGAGAGCTCCTGTATTGTTAGGGATTAGCAGGAAAACAAACATGAGGGCCATGAAGGTGGTGAGTATAACCAGGAGGTGATTCATACCATACTAAAATAAGAGCTGGAGCCTGTAACTGTATGACCACTTCACTTTGGCATAAGGTGGAAATCAGGTATCAAAACAAGGGAGTTCACCACCTTCAAGCCCTTTGTTTCCGTCACACCAATTCCCTTCCCTCTGCTGGCCTGGTCAGCCATGCACTGAACCTAATGAGGGAACTGCTAGAGGTTAAAGACACAGTCCCTCCTTCCCTTTTTCTTTTTGACATTTTTAAAAATCTAGCAGCCAGCCTATGTGTTGTTAATTAGATGTTCACATTGGAAATCTCAGTTTTCCCAGTGAGCCAAGTGAGTGAAGAAATGGCAGTATTGGCAGAAACAGCCAAAGACTAAGGTCTAAGCAGTTAACACTGAGAAAGGCTACACAGTGAAACCTGGGCAAGCAAATGAAGAGTTGCAGCCATCTAAGATTCAGAACTGACCACCACCTAACATATCCCTAAATTGAAAGTAAAAATAAAAAATAAAAATAGATTATTTTTCCTGAAAATATTTTTTTTTACCGAATATTCTCAGTTGGGAGGGACCCACAAGGATCATTGAGTCCAACTCTTAAGTGAATGGCCCGTACAGAGATTGAACCACAACCTTGCTGTTAGTAACACCATGCTCTGACCAACTGATCTGATCTCAGTGTTTTTTTAACCACTGAGCAGAGCGTGAAGTCATTTTCCTTTTTCTAAATACTGGTCAAGTTCCATGAAAAAGACTGTATCATGCCTGTAATATACAGCTTCCATCTGGTCTTTGGCATGAATGGTATCAGATTATATTTGAAAAATATCTGGATTCTCTTTTTCTCTACTGAGTCTATACATGCATATATCTACATGTACATACATGCTGCTATAATTTTGAGAAGAACCCTCTGTAAGCAGAGCAAGAAGGCCGTGGTTCTGTGGCAGAGCAGATGCAACTCTCAAAGGGCATGTGTACCGTCACAACCTCCATCATTCTGTACTTGCTGCAGAACTCCCAGTGACCTCATCAGGGCACTCACAGAGCCACACCAATGCCAACCGCACTGCAGAGCGTGAAACATCTACCGCAGTCTCCAGTGTGGTCTGTGACACCGGCTGTTCCTTCATAACTCTCTGTCTTTGCTGATTCCTAGCCCCAGCAGGCACACACATCCAAATTTATTCAAGTATCGAAGTAGAAATGTACACTCATAGATTAGGAGCTAAGCGCTTTCTTGAAAATATGTAACTTCGCAAGTATCACAAGTAACAGCTCCAAGGAAGAGCAAGATACTAATAAGGAAACTGGCGATATTTAAAGAGAAACTGTCTTTGTCAGTGGAGAGCTGGAACTGTCCTTAATGCTCGGTTTCAATGACTAAATTCTTCACTGACCACGGTGGGAAAAAAATCATCAGCATGATGAAAGCTGTACATTCCCAAGATCTGATCTCTGATCCAGATTTGGATGGTGACCCAAAATTCAGAAGAACAATTAGGCTGGGGAATCCCTTCATTTCTCATGCTTTCCAAATACTAGTTGAGAAATGTAAATCAGCTAACTATTTTTCTTGAGAAAAGCTAGCACAACAATTCATGAAAACCTGTCAAGCCTTCAACTGTCATCTTCTCACTCCCCTTCCCTCCCAAGTAGTAAGCACGTAAGCATTTAGGGTGGACACCACCCTCCAACTCCCCTTTCTCCCCAAGAAAGCATACAGAAACTGTTACTGACAGCTTTTCCGCCTACTCTGTCAGACCTACTTCAAAGAGAGGTTTTATTTTTGCTGGAACCAGAGTTCCACCAGTAGCTCCACCAATGCATAAAGCAATTCTTGAATTCACAGTGATTCTGTAGCAATCCCACTAGGTGCACAGTATCAGCCTTTGGAGGATGCACCAAAACTCATCTCCCACCAACTCTAAACTTCATCCTTCTGTATTAAAGGAAACAAAAGTGGTATCATGCACCTCCTTCTCTCCTTATTAAACACAGTAAATGGTTCTAAACAAACAATGTATTTTATTTTGTTTCCACTTGCAGGCTATTACATCTTTTTCTCAGCAGCATTATCAATTTATTCTTAGAATGAGTTACCCATTTCTTTTTCACTCATCAATTTATTTCTGGAAATCTACCACCTACTACCATATTTGCTTTCTGTTCTACCTTATGTCTTATTAAAAATCATGTTCTATTCCACAAAGATCTATATAGGCCATTTTTTGGTGTGTTATAGGTGACTGTGCTCCAGACCAGAATGCAAAATCCAGAGTTAGGTGTCTTGGAAAGTGTAGAGCTACACAGATGATATTGAAGAAACCTAAAAAAAAATCTCAAAGGCTAAAATGAAAGTCACTCATCTGTATCTAGCACACAGTACTAAAAGAATTTTTTTAAAAAGTGCCCCCAAACCCTGCCCCCCTTGGGATTTAGGGGCTGACTGTGATAGTTAAAAGTTCTGGTATTCTTTTGGAATTCAGAAAATATAATCCATGCCCAGGTTAGGAGAAATGAGGAGGAATCAACTTTTAGGTGGTGTGGGTAGACTCTTCCCTAATACTATCTCTAAAACAGTCACTAACTGGGCAATGGAAATACAGTTTCCTCTTCAGAGAAGACTCCCAGGCCTGTATTTCCCACCACACAAGACAGCCTCCTGGCTATCTGCCTGCCAAAACCGGGTGTTTATGAAGCAAAGAGGACAAGGCTGATTAACTCTTGCAGTGCAATAGGAGTCTTTAGGGGTGCAGTCTATACCACTAAACACACAAGTAGTTCAAACACTGTGTTAAGACACAAGGATTGAGGTTTAACTCCCTTAGGCTGAGGAGGGTAGCAAAGTTCCATCTCCCATTTCTCAGCAATGACTCTAAGGATTCAAAGAGGTGAGCACTGTCCCAGCTTCCTCATGCCTTTGAAAAAGAAAGCAGCTGTTTCACTTATATTTCCATGAGCTAATTCACAATCAAGACCAATGTGTACTAGTAGATGAACTCCAGACGGTTTAGGTACCTTTACAAATTTAATGTGGCAGAAGCAAGGAACTGAACCCACATTCGTCAGAAGAAAGTATTTCTGGGCACATATAGTACCAAGGAGCAGGCTCCTCTGAAATTTCCAAGCGAGAAATGGAAAATGTAATGAATTTTCATTGAATCGACAGACGAATTTTAGACACAGAAATAAACATCTGTTGGTCAGAAGTAGCTAAATTGCATAAAATGCTTTTTAGTTTCTGCCTTAACTTCCCCATGCATATTAATTTACCTCTGTCAAAATATCCTGGTTATTAATTATTACCAACAGTTTTATACTATACACATATTGATAACACTGTATCATTCAGTATTTTAACAAGATAACTTAGGAACTTCTAAAGCTGTTCTAGATATTCCTAGGTTCCTGAAGCACCCATATAACTTCTCAGATCAGAAAATAAAAGTCCCACATTGGAACCATGAATTTTTCCAGGAAACATGACAATTCAAAGCTAAAGACACTGTGAGTAGAATGACAAGTCAGAGACTCAAAGTTTTACTCCAGTAAACTTCCTCTTAAGGGAACTACCTTAGATTAGAAAGCAGCATTCATCCTCCTCCTCTGATCTTTTAATACATCTCTTTGGGAATTTTCAGAAAGAAGAAAGATAAAGAACTTAAACAGTTCAATCCATTCAATGCTTTAGAAGTAGTGGAAATGTAATATCAGCTCTACCATATGTATTCTGATACAAAAATCAAGAAAATGTTGGTAAGGGTTGTTAAGCAAGATATAGAAAAATAATTAACTAAATTGGGAATTAGTAAAAACAAAACCAGCAGTAATCACTGCTTTGAGGAGAGAGAGATAAAAACTTGCTTGATAATGAAAATGCTATCATGATAGCATCATGGTATGTCAGATACTGAACTAAATCAATTACTTTAAGAGAAACTGTCTTACAAAGTTAAATTTGAATGCACTATTTGCAGAATGAATTGTCATGCAAGACCAGGCACTCCCTTTTTCATTGTGTGAGATGTTTGAGAGCTGTACTGCATTCCAAAATACAAACATAATAACCCACTGTGGAATTGGTATTTTGCCTTCAGTGGTGGTACCAGATTTTTCTACTCAATATATATTGTGCTTTTTTTCCAAGTATCCTACCCCAACAAAACACCAAAACTACAACAACTAACAGCTAAACTTCTAATGCTGACTAAGATGCTATTCAAGCTTCAATTCCACTTGCCATAAATGAGCAAGAGCAATGGAAAGATAAATATACTCACTGTAGCATTTTCCTACAAGGAAGGAGATCATTAGAGAATCAGAATTATTATTACTAAAAATATCTAAAGAACTAATTTTACTCTCCAACTGATGACCCGTACCAACAGGAAGTCTCAGGTAACTTAATACTTTTTTCCTATTTATATTTAAGACCAGAAGTGCATTTTCCCTTTCTTTCCATTTCATTACCAACGCAAAAGCATCCAAAATTCTTGTAAAAACCACAGGCTAATTATTCCAATTGTTAAATATAAATCACAAACACTGAAAAATTAAATTAAAAAACTTTAGTATAGTACAAATGAGTAATTACATTAATGGACACCTAACAGGTTTCTACCAGATGCTGGGAGACTGAAACAACAGAGCCTGAAATATGCTTAAATTCTTTTTTCTTGTCTATTTTTTTTGTTTTGTTCTTCTTGTTATCAGTAATAAACAATAGTCTCTGCTCTTGTGGTGACGGCACATCCTCCTTTACATCCTCCACCAGGCAACTGCTAAAGTTGGAGTACACAGAGAGACTTAACCTAATTATAAAGCAATAGTAAACATCCATCTTTCAAATGGGAAAGAAAAACAGAGGCCCCATGAAGTGGGAGACAGGAAAATATCCAGCACAAATCACTTGTGTGAATTTTTACATCTCTTCAACTCAAATGTCAGGAAGGAACATGGCATGCAGAGTAAGCCTTCCAACACTGATCCTCAGCATCAGTGAATTCAGTTAATCATCTAGAGTCAATGTAGAAGAAGATAATGTGCATTTTATCTCTTATCAGAGCAGGCCATCTTCCAAACAAGGTCTGCTAAACTGTCAGATTTATTATAAGCCTAACAAATGCAGTTAAAGAATAAATGAGGATTATACCTTCAAAGCTGCTATTTCAACCTGAAAAGTAGCAAACAAAAGGTAAAGTACCATATAATGGACTATCAGGTAGCAATAACATTCTACCATCCCTCCAGCCCACCACCACATGCAACTAGTGTACATACAAGTGATACATATCAAAGCAATTTACTAAAGTCAATGTTTTATTGTGTAACAAACAGAAAAAATACTGTTTATTGACCAAAAATACTCCAAGTCAGTGAAAAGTTTGGCAAAAAATTTTCTCTAAGAGCTAATTAAAAAAAACCAAACAGCCTGTAGTTCTGTGGTTAATTGTTTACTCAAACATACAGCCATTATAGTTCATCCTTTTTTCCTGTGAAGTTGCCATGACTAGAAAGCTTTCTATCTCAGTTTCAAAATTACAAATGTGCAACATTAATTCTGGCAGAAGCCAGAGGAAAGTTGGAAGTCACATGCAAATTCTGATTCTTCACATTTTTTCCTGCTTATAAACTCTTTTTTCACTGGCTTCATTTCACAATTGGAAAATATTTAGTATTGATGCACACTGCAATGTCCAACCCTTTCGAAGAAGGCAATGCTTACTAGCCACTTTCCCAGGCCTCCAAAGGAAATCGCTGTCAGAGGCAGGATAAGATACCAGATCAGAGAGAGGGGCCACTGGAGCCTAAGGCAAACCTTGCCCTGGTCAGCCACAGTAGCTCAAGAGGAAGGGCTGCTTTAACTCCCAGCACATTCCATTGCAGCACCTGTCAGAGTCCCAGGCAGTGAGCTGAGCCTGCCCTGCACTTGGAGAAGCTCAGCCTTTTTGCATGCAGAATTGCCGGGCACAGGTATTTCGACAAATCCAGAGAGACACAAATAAGGGCTTGAAAATGAATTAAAAACCCAAGAGGTGAAAATCAAGGGAAATAAAAGGAACAAGGTAAAAAAGACTGCATTGTCTGGTAAAATTAGATTTAAGTAAGACATCCACTAGTAAGAAATGTGACAGAAAAGAAAGTTACAGATGAATTAAACCATCCTCCTGAGTCCGTGATATAAGTAAGCCAGAACCAACTTATGTGTACCTGTCCTTCACCACTAAACACCTGGAACCCCAAACAAAACAATGCCAATCTGCCAAAATAAACAAGATGTCCAATACCTTAGTTGGTGACAGTAACCTCACATTAAAAACATAAACTAATTTATTTAAGGGTATGCTTTTTTCTCAAAACAGCACTACCACTTTTACCATAAATGAAACTCTCTAAAACCTTTGCCACCCTACAACAGTCACATGAGTATAAAGCAAAAAGAGAAAGTTTCTACAAGGAAGGTGACAGGAGCAAGCTAAATGACTAGTCACCTTTAAAGGATTTGTACCAAAATCTGACATGTACCTGTAGCCTTGTCTATCTTTTCTATTCTTTCTTTTTTGAAGACAGCCTATTACAGGTAACATTAAAACAAGTTTTATGGTGGTATTTACTAAACTCTACTTTATTCTTCAACTCCACAAACTAGAACTAAGAAAAGAAACATATTTTACTTGCAAATGCCATTGAGACCATCTATAAAAGAACTGAAAACTGGCTCCAACACCTACTACTCACATTTTTAAGCTGAAGGCTCCTTCCTCAATCTTTTCCCTTACTCCTGTGTAATGGCTTTAGAGTGGTGTATTAGACAGAAAGAAGACGACATATTCCATTTGCAGCCTGAAAGCCAATATTGCTCATGAATTTTTTACCTGACAGACACTTCAAGATGCCACTGGGAAGATCGTCTAATAACACATTAGGCTGCAAATGGGCAGCAGCAGCTCTTTAACACATGCTGCAACAATCAAATAAATGGCTAACATTAATGTTCAGTGTTACAGACGGGGCTATTTAATATGACTTTCTGTAAAATCCACCTACATCTTGAAGGAGACAGAGGTTTTTCTCAGCTACTCAAACCCACAGGTTGAAGAAACCCCCAGTTCTGCTTGAGACTTTGCCTAAACCCCTCCAGACTGACCCCAGCACTGTACGATGGTTCCTACTTTCTGTATTCCCATAGGCTAAGGCTCTTAACAGAGCCACTCACTCAGCTGCTTATGGATTAGGCTACGTCAGCACCTCTAATATGCCCAGGAATAGCAAAACCAAGCTCTAATAAAACAACAGCGAAAAAATGTCAGCAGAAGAAAGTACTTTTTTTTTTTTAATATCCTTTTACTTTTATTAGGTAGGTAGCTAAGTTAAAAAACAAGACAAAACAAAAATTATTCTATATCCATTTAGCTTTCTATGATGCATTAATAAGTATTAAACTATGGCTGCCAAATATATTAAGCCTGCAAGCATTTTCACTGGAAAAGGAATCCAAATTCCCACAAAAGTTGTTTATTTAATCTAGATTTTTCTCTTACAGTTCAAAATTATTAACAATTTATGAGGCTGACTTTGAAGCCTAGTACTAGGCTATCTACTGTGATTTAAAATAAAACTTTGTGAATAGCTTAGCTGACAAATGAAGCAAATCTAACAACATAGAAAAGGGAACTTTGTATCTAAACGGCTTTCATTTCCAGTTGATGATACTGGAACAGTGAGTTAAGCATATTTTAACTCCTACTGAATCTTCTCTGCCAATCTCAGTTTCAAAACTGTTATTTGTCCACTTAAATTCCCACACCAACTTTCCTCCCCAGAAACCACTACAGAGCAACGGGAGGATCAGACTTGAGAGAGGGGAAGAATGGAACAACTCTCACAAATGTAAGGCACCATGGAAAAACTCAAATCCAGGCACATTTTCTAATCTCATAAATATTAACTGACACAAATGTGTACATAAATTACAACACCAGAAAGCTTATACAGTTTGGTGTGATTTTCAAAATGCTTATCTTAGCAATGAGAAAAATATGACCAATCACATAAACAAAGGCATTTACACATCTCTGTAATGTGGGCTTGCCTACACTAGGATTTCACTCCAGTTAACTGCCTGTCAAACACCAGTCTGTTTGCATTAGATAAAACATATTCCATTGATAAAAAGCTCAGGAAACATGGTTCTGTATTGGCAAAAACCAAAATGTAGAGGGCAAGCCAGAGAGAAACACAGCTTGTTTCCACATCAAGTGTATACAGTAAGTAAGAAGTAGAGTTATAGGGCCTACACACAGAGATATTAAACCTATTATATTTGAATTTGAGTTCCATCACTTATCAATCTGAGTTTCAGTGACTTCAAACAGCTGGAGAGGTGTTGGTCCTCCTGGTCACTAGCACCAATTTAGCATGTCTGCACGCTCAGGTGCAATTGATGTGCAACCCAGGCTTGACTGCAGCTTCAGCAAGAGATGCTCATGTCGCATGCCACCTTTCATACCGCTAATCTGGCCACCAAAATAATGTTCCTTCAGTCCGAGAGTAGATACTGTTACTGAAAACACAATCTTACTGAAACTTTTGCTGCACTTCATAAAGTCCAATTCTATGTGTCTTCTCTGGTGCCTCATCAAAAATTAAACTCATGTTTTCAATTTTCACATACCTGCGGCACCAAAAGGGTTTATATTTCTTTTCTACCCAACCACCTATTACTAGGAAGCATTTCAAAATTTCAGGCCACTATTTTGAATGCCAAGCTGAATTAAAACTCTCAGTTGCAGAAAGAGTACCTAAACATTATCTATAATATTTCTACACATTTTGACATTGTTATCTTGGTGAATGAGTACACTGCACACATATGTACACAAGATGTATACTCCACGCTCCCTTCTGTAATACTGAGATGCTTTCATATGCATGCATTTCATTTAACAGCATGTAATAATTAGCAGTAGTCTGAGGTCAATCATACATATATTCAAGTTAAACAAATGGCAGTACTCATCTCCACAAATTACTATGGTCATAGTAACTTTAACAGCTGGCTATCAGGTGAATTGGACTTCACATTGATGTCCTCTGTGACCCAAGAAGTTCAGAATGCTGCACCACTTCTTTAAAATGCATACCCAAATCATCCTGTTCAGTACAGTGCCCAGTATGGCTAACCCATCCTTTCTGCCTCTGAAATGCATTTAGAGCATCTGTCCTGGAAAACTCAGTGTCCTCCTCAGCCTATGGTAGCTTGCCTGGACCCTGGTCCCTGAGGGTGCCTAGTGGCAAGGATGTGGTTCCGGATGTCATGGGAGAGACCAGATGGAGTTTGGCCTCTATTCCCATCCCGTATTTGTATGAACAGGTAGATTCCCTCAACAGGTGCTTCCTGCTGATACTGGTACACATGCCAGTACCATCCATTTATACTGGAGCAGCAGTGTAAGAGTTGGGAAGTAGAAAAAGCTTTCTTCTTATTAAAGTTGGAAGAGCTAATTTAATATATGCTTTTTGAGAGAATACAGCTACATTCATGAGGCATTGCACTTTTATCACCTCCCAACATGCAGAATTACAGTTTTGTACTTAAAACAGGTATGTTAGATGGATGTTAAACTCCTGGCTAAACCAGTGCAAGTGCTAACTATGCACATTATTCCTAAGCACAAAAATTAAAGCTACCAAATTATGCCAGAGCCACAAGAGTGTCTTGCCAACACTTACAAAGTGTGATTAACTTCATGTTCTTAATACATTCATGAGTTTAAAATCTGATCTGTGACAATGAATAACAGTTACTAATAACTTCAAAGTTCATGTTGGTCTTCATTTCATTTGCTTTAGTAAAATATGGCAACCAGCAATAACAGAAGAAGATGAAAGTTTAATTGTCATTATAAAGCACTTAATACCATTAAACTCATAAAAATGTTGTTGCTTTACTTAAGTCAACTGCCAAGAAATAAAATCTGACAAACAACAGCTTTGTAGTCATGTGTATATGTTTATACACACACACACACACATGAATACAGACTATGACCAAATAAAACATTCACAGAAATGGCTATGAGAATCAAACAAAAGAAGCATTTGGTTAGTGTCTCGTCTGCCATGGAAGCTAATAGCAGATATCTTGGAAAAAGGTACAGGGCAGCTGTAGAGTGATCCTTCCCCCCATATCAGCTCTCTGTCTCCGACAATCAGTGGTACAAGCTTAGCTGCAGTGTTGCTGTGCTGCCTCCTCCTCTGAACCTATCTTCAGTGGTGCCTAATTCCATCTTAAATCCATATATACCTTTGGCCTCCACAATGCTTACAGGCAACACCCTATAAGCTTTGCAACAGCTCTGTATAAGCTCCCCAAAGCAGAAATGACACTGTAAAAAAATTGAACAGTTCTATGGTGATGCTATGACTCAACTGAAATAAATCAGAATTTTATCACTGACTTCACTGAAGCTTCGATTTTCTTCCTGGTCTACTAAAAGAAGATGTCAAACTGTTATTTCTCTCTTTTGTAGGTCATAAATCACTCCATGGGCCTGAAAAAAGTTATGCTTGTATCCTGTAGCCCAAAGAAAACAAGGTTACTCTATTATTAAAGCTGAATGCTAATTATGAGCCATTTTATTATCTTTGTAAAAATAAACTGGACTTAATTTTTTTAACAATGAAACAGTTTATGGTAAAGAAGAATCACAACAGCAAAGAAAGAATCAATGTCTATTCCAAGTATTTTAAATTTTGAATTGTAATGGAATATAATTACTAAAGAGAGGGACAGGACACCCACTACGTTCACAGGAGTTGACCAGAAGTCTGCAATACACTGCCTCAAAGTAAAAAATAACACACATTTATAACTGCTTGGACTGAACACCTGGAAAAACTTCAGGAAAAGGACCAAAAATAATTTTATTCCATGCAGTTCTAACAGAAGTTTCTTCATGAGAATCTTGTGTTGCTCAATCACAACAGCCTATGCTATCAGGAATGGAAAATCACAGCCATCCAGCATCCTAATGAAGTTTGTTTAGGGACAGTGTGCATAGCAGAAAATGAAACAGAAACAGCAAAGAAGAGATTCAGGTACAACACACACTGCAAATTAAATGCATTTATCATAAAGTTCTGGGTTGAGTCTTCATTTACAGTTTTCACCCAATTCCTGCATTGTTCCTTATGTTCTGCACCCTCACAACCCTGACAGCCCTTCAGCACCTTCAGCCATCAGGAAAAATACACAGGGATCAGCCCCAGACTGCTGGGTACGGAGAACAGCCCACTTTTTAAAGACACAGCCTTCCACATCTTACACCTCACCTCCAGAGACCAAAGCTTTACCTGCTAATAATAATTTTTAGTCCAATTCGGGGATCCTTCTAGGCCTGCCACGGATGAACATAAGCAGTAAGAGAAGCTAAGGAGGAATGCAGGCAGTAAGATGACTCCATTGGGATTTCCTCCCAAGTACAGTGATTATCAACTTACAAACACCCTTCTCATTTACTCAGCTCTAACAGCTTGGATTGTAGATCCAGTCCTCAGTCCTCAACTCAGCTTTCTTGTTACAATTATGGGGCTATTATATAGTAATGTGCTAACAAACTTATTCCACTTAATAAAGTAGATTCTGAGAACTGAGGTTGTTTTCACACCTTTCCTCATTCTTTTCTAGAATTAGTCTAAATAAATAAGTAAATACAATGTCACCATAAAATCTAACCTGACAGTTGACTTCCTAATGACATTTATTATTAAAAATCACTCTGGAGTGAAAAGAAACATTTCAAAGTACACCTCTAGTTCACACTTTCCAAGAAGGGATTTTTTCCTTACAATACGGTATAATTTGCAACGCAGTCACATGTTCCCTCCTTCCTTGCACTACTAATTTCCCTTACAGAGATAACAACAAAACAGGGGTAAGAAAAAAAGAGCAACACCTTTCGAACATTACCAGTGTAACCCTGCTGACCTCAGAAGAATACATAATTTTGAAAAGTGGGCAAAGTTACTCTTGTCAAAGACAGTTTTATATATGCTAGATACAACAGTTCTGTAAGATATTGCTTATGAAAGAAAACACCACTTGAGTTTTGTGAGAACACAGGGCCACCTGAAGAACACAGTCTACACAAAAGGTTGATTTTGTTCAGATTTCCCCCCCTTAATACATCCTAAAATGCATCAGGGAAATCAAAATAACTGTCCAAGCAGCAAAAATTTATTTTTCTACAAAACATAGGTGGCAACGTATCAGTAAGCACTACTTGGCCCCAACTATCTTGTTAGATCTTCTGTAATAAAATAAAGGAAGAAAACACAAGAAGCAGAGAGGAAGTTTCATTGTTCTTGTGGCTTCGACATTTGGTGCCGCAAACGTAACAGGCTCTCAAGCCTCTACTCAACGGCACCGCCTGCTCCAGGCCTCTGTACCAAAATGTTACTATGCTGCAATTAAAATAATCAAACTGAGACAAAAGAGAACAAGCAAATAAATAGCGCAAACTTGTTTACGTTTCTGGTTCTGCCCTCACAGTATGAAATAAAGTCTCTTCAAACACAAACTACATTAATTTAAAAAACAATAATATTTTCCTTTCTCCCTCCTATCTCAAAGTAGCATGAGTTTTTCAAAGTCCTAAATAAAATAAACTAAGGCATTTCCTGTATGTATTTAGTTAATTATTAAACCGATTCTAAGCATGATAGTCACCACCACTATTTCAATATGAATCCGGGAAAACACACTTTTAGCAAACTGCCAGTGCACTGCAGTAATGACTGATACATGCATCTTCTCAACCCTGCCCTTAACTCAGGAGGCAAATTTCTAAAGAAATGACAACCAGCACTCCTATACAAATCAAAACATTTAATTTTATCTTCTTTTTTTGTTGTCCAGGGTTTGTATTACTGTTGTGATTTAAAGAGGAATACTGGGCTTAATGCCGTGGATGACAGGAATATGAAGTCAATAAGCCTGCAATAACTTCCCAAGCACGGGAGACAGCACACTGTCTTCACTTTACTACAAGTAACTCCCAATAACCTTTTTAAGGGGGATATTATTAGTTAATTAATCTGCAATATTAAATGTTGCCCTCCCAAGGTTAAAAGAAAGGTAAATACTGCCAAGATATTTAATGACATCATCATGCATAACCATGAGATAAATACGAGGTCTGAAGATTATCTGAATGTCATTCTGTTTACATGATCATGTACTTGTAAAGAAAACTATTAAGATTAGAGAACAGAGAAAGTTATATAACAACTACCAATGTTCCACTGTGTTTTGTCTACTCAAGCTCTTGGTCAGAAAGAGAAAGCTTTATTGCAAAAATGTCTCACTCTGACATACTCTGTACTTTTTCATGTGCATATAAATTACTGAATATTGAATAGTAATTACTGCAATGAAAAAGACATTCTTAGGCTCCACCTCCTCTTGACAGTGGGAAAATATAGATGGGTTTGTGTATTATTCTGGATGCCAGAAAACTTGCTTACAAAAATATTTCCTGTGCACTAAGATATATTTAGCCTCATAAACCCATAAAACTGTCACAGGCAACCACAAGCACACCTGTAGCCATTAAAAGGGGGGGGTGGGAACAACAGAAACTGCAGGCTCAAATTTACATTATTTCTTTGCAATTGTTATTTAGAAACATTATCTTTAAACTCTCTTACTTAAACAGAAATTAGCTGTTCCTCCCACTCCCCCAAACCAACACCCCCTTGCCCCCCTAATATCCAGACAACTATGATGCACACAGAGGAGCACACATACGTGCAAAGAGAAAGCACTAACAATGAAGTCACAGCACTTCAGAAACACACCTTGTTGTCTTGCAGCCTTTGCAGATGAAGGCAGATCTTATTAGTTTTTCTGCGTCTTCAGATCAAGATGTAGATAAATCCCCCATCCATCACACTGGCTTTTTATTAAAAGCAGGAGGGGGAAAAGGAGAGAGGGAAAAAAAAAAAAAAAAAAAGAGACAATTACCAGTAAATTTACAGCCTTAAAAATATCAGCTCTCCATTATCCCAAACCAGTGTTATGTCTTGATGTAAACCAAAGCACATGCTGAGTGAGGACGTGCGCACACAGCAGCTTATCATCTCTGTCATCTGCTTCTAATGACAGCTGACAAACTGGCCACGCTAATCCTTCCCTAACTGCTGATCAGAGAGATCCCCCTTTGACAATCCAGCATGGTGGAGTACTCGAAAATTCCTCCTGCTTCTGTTCTGTTGCTGCTCTAAAAAGCAGTTTCCTTTTCATTGAGATAATAGCCTTTTCTGCAGTCACGTGGCACCCGGGCTACATTAGCAGAGCTTGATGATAACAGAGTAACTCCCCTCCCTCCCTTCTGCTGATTTTAAGCCTACGACTCCTGGAGAAACCCAAACCTGGCACACTTGAAATCATTCTGCATCTTCCTCTATCAAAATGCAAACTGTACTGTCGATAGGGAAGAGGAATATATGGGCTCTCTCTACTTCTTGCACCAAAACTAATTAGTGAATACATTTTTAGGCAGTGCCTTTGTTGGGGCACACACACTGGTCATAAACATGTCATATGAGACTAAACTGAATATTAAGCATGTTTAATACTGAGTATCTGGCATGCTAGAATTATTCTTGTCCCCCCAGAGTACTTCAATTTTTTGCCTGTAATTTTAGTTCTGCTGCAATAAATATTCTTCTCTCAGCAACAACCCATGGTTCAACTCCTCCCAGCACCCAACTCCCCTGCAAATGCAAAAAAAGCACAAATAACAAATGATACATACTACAAACACCAACAAATACCAGTGTCAGTGCCTTTTCGTTTTCTTTCTTTTTTTAAAGTGCCATCATTTATCTTGCTTTAACTCAGTACCATGACAAGTATCTTAAATATTTTTTAAATACCCTGTCCAGTGCGGGAACCTACCTAGGCTTTAGCTTCAGAGTTCTCTCCTGAATGCCAAGCCCCAGGCAGGCCACTCAGAAGTTTTCCTGCTTGTAAAAGGCAAAGTACACATACAAGCATAGTGCTCTGTCCTGCCCTCACTAAAGTAGTTCACAGTCTGAAAGAACAAGCACTCTTCTGCACTAGCACACCATTTCCCTATTACCTTGGCACACAACATAAAGATATCCAATATATTCCCCCCTGCTCTGTCCACCTCTGACTGCACCGGGCAGTGCAGCTGGGCACAGACCAGTGTAGCCTTACCCAGACATTTTATTGTTGGGATTTGCAAACTATTTAAGAAAGCTGTGGATGAAGCACTGCAAAATAACTGTCAAGCCCACAGAACAACTTCTGCAGATTTGTACCTGCTCTTTTCCAATATGATCAAGCAACATAATTGTCTCCTTTTGCTTTAGGGTAGATATTAGAAAAAAGTTCTTCACCCTAAGGGTGGTTGGACATGGGCTCCTCAAGGAAGTGGTTACAGCACCAAGTCTGAGAGAGTTCAAGAAGTTTTTCAGCAATACTCTCAGGCACATGGTGTCACTCCTGGGGATGGTGCTATTCAGGGACAGGACTCGGACTTAATGATTCTTGTGGGTCCTTCCAACTCAGCATATTCTGTGATTATTTCTATTTCCATCTCTTCCCATTACATCACTTCATTCTCCTTAAAGACAACATTGATCATAGACTCATGGTTTCTCCAGAAACTGGAAAACAGTGTTAGAGACTGTGGTTCTACTTACAGGAAAATAAAATGAAAATTCTGAAGAAATTGTGGCTACCCTGTTCATACCATCTTCGCCAATGCTGCCCCATCACCCTTTCTGTTTACCCCTCTCCGTAAGGACAGCTCTACTCAGGAAAGCATCCCTGCCCAAGGCTCTGGGCAAACCTGCTCCAACACTATCACCAAAGCTGAGGCCCAACCTTTCTGCAGCAGAGGACCTGAAGATTAAATGGGAACAAGGCCCCTTCTGCAGTAGCATGAAGCCCATTTTCTACTCTTCCCTTTTCGATGCTACAGAGGGAATCTGTCAGAATGATCCTCAGTCTGGGAAGAAATAATCTGGTTCCATAAGGAGACTATATTCAGCAGAAATTTACAGTAAACTGAAGGTTTTTTTCCCAGCTCTTTCTCAGTATGTCTTTCCATCTCAAAGTACTACAATGCATAGGTTAAGCAAAATGAACATTTTTTGGAGCTACATATAACTTTTAGCCCAATAGAACAGGAACTGCTTTGTAATCTTAACTTTCTTCTTACCTGCATTTTCCATATGAATTATTGAGCTAAAGAAGATGCATCAAGCATACTGGCTAAATTGAGAAATGATACAAATGGGACAAAATCTGAAGATTATGGAAAGCATCTCTGATATTCAAGAAAATATATTAACACACAATCACCAGAAGGAAAATGAGCTTTCACAAGAATGCACACACACAAAACACTTCATTTCTGAAGTAGAAATTTAAGGAAAACATAAGAAATGGGAGCATCCCAGTAAGACACCACAGCTAGAACTATATTGCTAATGTTTACAGGAATCATAAAATGAGAAATTTAAAGTCAAAATAATAGGGTGAGCACAAACACAATAATCACAGTGTTAAGGAAAGAGTTATGTGTAAATAAAAAAGAGGTAACAGAAAAGAGTCATTGTAGCAGTAAAATATGAGTTGAAGGCTGAAAAATGAGTGGAAGTACACAGACATTAAAAAGATTGCTTAGTGAAGAACAGTGTGCAGATAAAGCTAATGGAGAAGAGGGAACATGTCACTGCAGTGTACAGACTGATTCTAGATAAAAAGGAAAAGAAGAATGAGAAAAAAAATATTCCTGACAGAAAACACTGCTCTGAATGGGAATAAGTGAACATGCAACAGCAAAGAAGGAAAGGCTCTTAGGCTTTATCAGGCAGTGAATACATGCTTCCAATGAATGACAGAGTTGTTGCTCCCTTTTAAATAGTTTCATAGGAATCACACACTTAATTTAAGGATGAACAGGTGACCTTCAAAACTAATTCTGGCATTAGAGATTTTTTCATGCTAGGATAAGACACAGACCTTACATAGCAGAAGAGGTTCATCTAAGTTTTTTCTAAGAAACATATTTCATTAATACTTTTCTTTGCCCAGCCACCAATGTCTTTGCAGCAGACACAGGAAAGCTGCACCTTCACTAAAACATTTAGAATTTGTGTTCTAACACAACCAAATAATTGAAACTGATAAAATGAACACTGCTTCCATTGCATGCATTTCACAGCGTCCTTAAGTTTATGGTTTCATTTTCTTCCTTTATTTTTTCTTAGGGAGGAATGAATCAGGCACAGACAGGTCATACCACAACAATCTGGTGTTGTCTGCCCTTCAAACACACCCACACCTGAGGCAAGGACTGGTAAAGCCATCTCGAAACATCTTTTCAGTCTTTTTAATCCCAAAACGTAATTTTTCAGTCCTTTCTCTCACTCTCTATTCCATAGACAGGAGGGTCCAATCCCACCCTCATAATCCCTTCAATCCTCTCAGTTTGGAGTAGCCAAAGGGGTTCCCAAATTGACAGTATAGTAACAGCCCTCATTTGCATGGCAAAATAACAAGACATTTCAAACTGTGTTGGAAAGATTGCAAACCTCACTCACCAGGTTTATCCAAGGCAAGAGGCCACTGACTTTTAGGAAGGCTGACTAGGCAGAAGTAAGTATTCCTTGTGAGAAAGACTGGAAGGGCCCTGCACCAGCATGGAGAACAACCACCAGAAACTATCAGGACTGACTGCTAAGATGCACCACAAGGAAAAAAGACAGTACAGTGATTTACGTGTGTTACATTTCAACAAATGTAGAAGCAAACATAAAGTTTTCAAATATTAGGTATTTTTTTAAACTCCTCTATCTGAACACCAACAAAAACATTGGATTTTCAAGTCAAAACTGAAAACCTGTTGACATACATATCAATGACATCAGCATTTTATCATTTTAGGAACTACTAATTCACCACTACTTGAAAACTAAGATTTTTCCTTTTACCAGTTGAAGAAAAATAAATGGGATATTGTAGATAAATCTAGTTTTTCTGACCTTTGCATCTCCTCTTGAAGGGCACAGGAATCATATCAAACGTATTTCCACCGGAATTTGTAGCATCTGGCATTGCTCACAGTCAGTCTCTGTATTAGCAGTACATACACCTACAGTGCTAAGAGCCTTTTGATTTCTGTCCATACGAGGGCAATGAAAAGACACTCCCTCCTCTCTCAACCTCTTAGATATTACTGTTGACTTCTCTTCATAGTATGAAATGTCCATGTTTCTTGAAGACAGCCCATCAAGGCTCTCATAATTTCATAAACATGCACCCAGCCATCCAGTCAGAGCATTCCATGTGCAAGTTTCTGCAGTATCTAACTGAAGAATTCAAGGCTGAGGTGTGTGCCATATATAGCAATTAAGTTCTGTATGGGCATGTCCACTGATAATTGTGGCGTTTTTTTAAGACAAGTTTGATGACTATGGTTAATTGAAATTTTTGAAATTTTTGACTAATGGTTGATCAGGATTTCTTTTTTTTAAAAATTTTTTAAAATCTCTACTGCTTCACTCCTTTGCCTTTAATTAAGAAGGGATACAAGAGAAGAAAAAGGGGTTCTTTCAGTGCCATCTGGAAATGGCCAGCTCTGGGCTCAGCTCTTTCTCATCCAGCAAACTAAAAAAGGTTGCTATCCCCTGCTCAGAGCCTCTGAAGCAGGGTGCTTGCCAGTGCTTTCTGTGGGTTACACAGAGAGGTGCTCTCTGGTGGAAATGGGCCTCAACCTGCACAGAGAAAAGTTCAAGACCGTGAGTTGCTTCCATCTATGCTGATGGCACACGAGAGGAACCCAGCACAGGAAGTTGAGCAAGCAGAGAAAAGCAGAACCAGAATGGAACTACTCCAGCATAGAAAAAATGTTGTATTAACACAATGCTTTACATAAATGTAATAACATCTAGTGCTACCATGCGTTTTTAACAATATGTAACTAAGTTATGAAAAGGCTGGGGTTTTTTAAAAAGAAATTACTTTATGCTCTACAGAATGTGCCTTCCAGTGAATATATTTTTTTAATCAGCTCAAACTCTTTATTTCACCTCATCTCAAAACAGAGGAACTTCTAGGGACTTCTAATACTAAAAGGTTCCCAAAATCTGCAGACTGACTGCTGGCAAGATTCAATGGCTAAGATTTGAATTAGACAGAAGTTTAAACTAGATAAAAGTAGGACAAGAAAATGTTTATTATTAATAGCAGAACAAAATCATACTAATTAATCCAAGGATAAGGTAAATTTTCTTTTATGTAGTCTTATCTATAAACAAAATTGCTAAACAACATCACACAACTCAATCAAGGTAGAAGATGAAAGATGAAATAATTTGGTGAAATTTCAAGGTTTCTGATAACCAGGCAGGACAGAGCATTGTAGCACTCCGGCTGGCCACAACAGCAACAGTGTGTGAACTCAGCAAGATTTGATACATTGCCTGTGTTTCTCTTGAAAGAGAAAGTTCCTGTTGTTGTTTAATGCAAGTGGGACCTCTATCTTTTAGTTCAAGATATGGCAAATTATTCTGCCATACCTGGTGATGAATACTCAGGTCTCTGTACCTAGATCTCTTTTCTGAGAGAAAACTAACATTTCCCAGGAAGTCATAAAAATCTCACAGCTCATCAATGTTCAGCAGTCTTCTAACTGTTGGTGGTTTGCAGACATTGCCCTGTGTTTGAAAAGCCGGTTCCCATAAGAAGCAAGGAGGAAACGCACAGAGACTGTATCTTGCAGATCCTGAAATTCTGGACTTTCACATCCTTCCAAGAGACCTCACTGAAAAAGGGAGATGATACTGATTACAACTAGTGTCACATAGGAGAAACTGGAACACAGGGACAGCTGCTCTTTATGAATATGAGAATAAATAATAAGCAAATTTAACATTGTGTCACCCACTCTCATCAAATCTCACAAGGACCTGAAGCAACACTTAGTGATGCTGAGTGGTGAATGGTGACGATGAACAGCAAATATTGAGGACTGACTTCTTGCCTTAGTCACCCAGAATCTGGTACACAGTAAAGCAGGGTCATGCTCCAGATTTTGGTATTATTAAACATCCAAAATATCAGTGGATGAGATGAGGTACAGAAGATAAGCTGAAGAAAGTTAGGTTTTTTATTATGAGTTTTCTAGTGAATAATTGATACTATAAATGATAGTAATTCCTATCAGTAAAAGACAGAAAAAGAAAACTTAACTGAGCACAAGCACAAATACTCCTGAGAACTACAAGAGCTCACTGCTTGATGAGAAAACCAAAAGCCAGAGACTGCAGCTTATCAAATGAAACAAAAAATGAAAGGAAAAGCAGAAGCGGCTGGAATTAATTTGATTTACAATAAAATAATTAAATACTCTGCTATGAAATAAATATCAACTTCAGGACAATTGGTCTGTGCTGTTTTTCTAATGAGGTAGATGTGACAAAATTGGCATTTAACTTCAGTATTGTGTAAATTCAGAAACTCCAAATTCTGAGAATAAAAGAGGAAAAAAACCAATCTTTGTGATCATTAAACAGCAATCACTTAAATTAAGAAATATTTAAGAGTTATGTGTTCAACAGAAACCAGACTTGCTCATTTATCAGACAAAATGCAGGTTTGCTACTTGTAGCAGTAACAACAAATGACACCACTAAAGCATGTAAGACAATACTCATTTCGTTTAGGTAAAGAAACAATAAAATTTAGGTATGCAGGTAGATATTTGCAGTAGAAACAAGACAAGTATTACAGAGACCTACTTCTGAGCAGAAATGCTACACAATCTCAAATAACGCCCAATGTGGTTAGCACTGAATATTTAAGCCTATGATATGAGGAAGCATGTCAGAACTTGGGCCTACTGCTAACTCTTAAAAATTTCACCACAATGAATTCCAAAACAGAAACCTATTTACAATTTTACTTTGTACTAGGTTTTCCCTAAAATCAGCAGCAAAGTAGGTTCATATGCAAGACTGAAGGGAAAAGCTCAGAAGCAGAACAATACTCGATCATTTTAATCTGAAATATTTAGAACATATAGCAAATCCTGTCCCATCCTGAGGACTCCTACATACATTTATGTCATCGATATGAAAAAGTCAAACAGTCTTTGAAAATAGATGGCAGACACATTATGACTGCTATCAACTGCAAATAGCAGGACTGACAGGTCTTCCCTCAATGTAAAATTAGTGACCCATACCATGTTTACACACTTCAAATTTTCCACAAAAGTAATCTCTAAAGTATTACTTTAATGAAAATATCAACAATATGGGCAGTACATTTCATTTTCTTAAAGACTGCACTTCAGCATGTTGTGCTGAAGCACAAGAAGATACAAGGTCAGTTAAATGAGGAGAAAAGTGAAGTTTGGAAGAATACATGGTTATTTATTTCATTGCTTTCCTTTTGGCAAAGAGATTTCCATCTTTATCTTTCAAACACATGGCTGTCATGACTCATCTTGAAAAATCAGTACTTGACAGTTCACAGGACTATTTCTTAAAACCATTAGCAAATAACCTTTAATAAGAGACATATGAGTAATTTAGATTTTTACAAACTGCCTGTCCCAGGATCTTAAGAATGTATATTTTCTAAGCTTCGAGTTAATAATGAAATAATAAATAATACTGTTTAAGCCATTTGTCTTGAATAAAGCAAATATTCTTTTGAGAAGAAATCAGCAAAGTTGAAATTAGCTGTCCTTTCTGCTGTGCAATTTCTTCCCCAAAACTAAAGAGAAAATAGGCAGGGCATGTAACATATCAAGACAAAAAGGGCTCAGAGAGAACATTTTGCTGGCAGTTTTAACAGCAGTATGGCAAAGACACAGATGATTTGAAATAATCTGGACATATAGTCATATTTTGCTTTCAAAAGTCAGAAATTCAACCACAACCCAACAGACAGTCAAAGCAACTTTGAGAGAACTGATGTGCTCTGTGTTTCCAAACTACACCTCCACTTGAGAAGCAGGATGCCCCAAGGGGGCCACCTTAAACTCCAAGTGTACAGCCACTACCTTTGTCCAAAGGTAATCCAGCCTTACTTGCTGAGCAGTTATTTCAAGACCATCTTGTGCCTTTGCTCTGTGATATGCATTTGTATCAACTGATTTACAGATGACACTGCAGTGCCAATTTTGAATGATAAAGCCATGTAGGGTCCTGGACCCAGGAAGGCTAATTTTCTCTTTATTGCATACGTGACCAGGAGGTCAAGGGAGGTGATTTTCCCCTTCTACTCTGCTCTCATGAGACCCCACCTGGAGTGCTGCATTCAACTCTGCAGCCTCCAGCATAGGAAGGGTGTGGACCTGATGGAGTGAGTCCAGAGGAGGGCCACGAACAGGATCAGAGGGCTGGAGCACCTCTCCTGTAAAGACAGGCTAAGAGAGTTGGGGTTGTTCAGTCTGGAAAAGAGAGATCTCCCAGAAGCCTTACAGAACATTCCAGTACCAAAAGAGGACTTCTTGGAAACCTGAGGAGGGACTCTTAAGGGCATGCAATGACAGGACAAGAAGGAACGGCTCGAACCTGAAAGAGGGTAAATTCAGATTACATATTGGGAAGAAATTCTTTACCATGACAGTGGCAAGATGCTGGAACAGGCTTCTCAGAGAGGCTGTGGATGCCCCATCCCTGGAACTGTCCAAGGACAGGCTGGATGGGGCTTTGAGCAATCTGGTCTACTGGAAGGTATCCCTGTCCATGCAGAGGAGTTGGAATGGGATGATCTGTAAGGTCTCTTCCAACCAAAACTATTCCATGATTCCATGACTCTATGGGAGTTGTGGGGTTTGGATACTATTGTTTTGGAATAGCTACACAGACACTCTGATAGTCACTCAGATTTTTGCAAATACATTAAACTTAACTCAGCAGAGCCAAGGTTCAGGGACAATCTTTTACTCCCAGAAAAAAAGCCTGACAGGAGTGGATACAATGTAATTCCAGTGAACTGAGGCCATGAATTAACACTAAAGGGAGTGTTGTTCTCAAACTGGTGTGATATTCTTGGTAAGTGTGTTTGACACTGCATTTGCTTGCTGATGTTACTGTTCAAAGAAAGTTAAAGTATTAGGGGGGTGCTTGAAGGATTTTTTTTTTTCCTTTGGAAGGCTTTTGGAAAAAACAAACCCAAATTTTCCACTTTTAAAATTTTACATGGGAGGGGGCACAACATATAGTGATGACCATCCAGAAATGTAAGCCCTTCCAGATCAAGAGGAAAAGATATCTACAGTAAAATCAATTTTATAAACAATGTCGGGAAACCAATAAAGAAAGGCAAATCTGTGTCCCTATCAGCCAAGAATGATGCAATTTCTTAAATTACCTGCTGCCTGGAGACTTTGGATTCAATGCAACTCTGAATACACTGGCTGTACAATACTACATATATGCATATACTGTTGGCAGTATGGGGCACATATCAGAACACTTTTTGAGAGGAGAAACAGTGGAGAGCCCCCAGTGGAAGCAGGGAATTATGTGTTGGGAATTAAGTAACAGGGTCAGGTAAAATACCTCAACTTTAGAAAACCAGGTAATACAAGACTACAGCTCCTGTCTCTAATGCTGCTATTCTCTACTAAAGTGCAGTTAAAAAAAAAAAATCCTGTGGTCTCAGTATTATTTTATGACTTTAAATATTTTATAATACAAGGGTCAAGAACAGCAAAGGAAATATTGAGCTGGGTATCCCCTACATAACATTGACACCAACATTTGTATTTGCAATGGAGATTACTGAGAAGGATAAGGAGAAGGAAGTGACAAAGTAAGCATTTTGGGTTTAAGTCCTTAGGAAGCTTCCATGGGACATGGAAGTATCCCTGCAACCTCTAATACATCACACTCACTTAGTATGTGTGCTGTATGTAATTACCTTTATATAGACTGCACTACCTCAGCATTCTTAAGAGGAAGAGTGGTGGGTAGATAAGAAAAATCAGACGAGCCAAGACCTCAGATTGTACAGCTGTGAGGAGGGCTAGATGAAAGTATCCAATAAATAAAAGAATATGCAAAACAATGCCTAAAGTGTAATGGAAGAGAACCAATATGGAAGGCAACATAAAGGGAAATACTCCCAAGCAGATGGCGCCTTTTAACCAGACACTTCATTACAGTCCAGAAGTACAATCTTCTAAACCAAATGTATTGACATGTAGCAGCCATTTTTCTTTGAACAATTTTCTGAAAAAACTCGTACTTGGGCATAGCACTGCTTCCCTTCTCCATCACAATTTGATTTCTAGTAACATTTCCCCAATCTTTTCAACTGGACATGACTTCAGCTGTAAAACTGCCCTTTATCCAAAAGTACAGTAGAGAACCAAACCTATCCAGGAGTCTATTATCCCCAAGAGGAGTTTTAAAACCTGTGGAAGAACCCTCTTGGCTCTATAATCAGCATTAGGAAGTCTGCCTATCCTAAATAGTTAAAAGCTCTTTTGGATTTAGCTGGATACAAATTTGACCTAATATCTGGACTTGAATTAAAGGCCAAGCACGTGAGATTTAAGCTAATGTCACGGATCTCATTTCTAGGTAATTTAAGTGTGCTCCACTGAAGACCATTCCTTATACTCTGAAAGAGGCCGAAACTGTTCCAGGGAAACCCAATTATTAAAGTAGCATATGTCAGCAAGAACACGTATAGCAGTTCTACAAAACCTGTGCTAGCTGCCTACTGATTTCCAAGTACATTTGAGAATGTTCACGTTGAAGTGTAAAGGCCTGTTCTTGCAACATGCCTATTCTTGCTCTCTAGATGCTTTATATCTCTATCTACCTATATATATATTCAAGATGAGCTATGTATAGACACACATATAATACATACCTAAATTAATAAAATAATTAATGTAAACAGTAAGCAGTGAACACAACTTTTTGATCACAAGTAGGACCTAACAAATCTTAGGAAACATTAAAAGAAAATTCAGTTTATTTTAAAGCACACTGCTGGCATACCAATTAGAAAACAGATGGCTACAAGCACTAGCAATCACTTGGAAGTCAAGTAATCTCTTACCCTGTAGTAACTTTACCACAATTTTGATGCCATGAAACTCTAATTTGCTTACTTCAAAACCCAATTTGCTTACTTCAAAATGTCTTTGCCTCACCTCTGACTATTCTTTCTAGTCTTCTCATATTCACTCTTTATTTTAAAAATGTGTATTATTTTGAAAGTTACATTTGCACCTCTCAGAGGAAGCTGGGTATTCACACCTGAAACCAATTCCTTGGAGAAACCAAAGTCTCAATATTATCACACACTCATACACATAAAATTGTATTAGATTTCATACAATGAATACTTCTTTTTAAGTTAGAGCTCTGAAGGTATGACTTTTATTCTCAGGGGAAAAAGGAACAGACAAGATATCTATAACCTTACAGTCTGCATGCTGTGCATGTCATGTAGCAATAAATAATTCATATTTTGACCTTATGGGATACCTTTTACTCATGGATATCAAAGAGCTTTTGCAAAGGTGGATATATGTTTTATTATCAGAACGTTATAGATCTCAGGATGAACAGAGACATAAAATTACCTATTCAAGGTCATTTAGTAAGCCTGGCGTATTTATGCGGGTACCATCAGGCATTCTGCCTTTTGGATTCAGGCTGCAACTTACAGTGACGCTGTAACAGTCAGGTACTGCCTTAAACCTCAATTAAACCCACGAGAAAGCATGATGGATGTTAGCTCTGTAAAAAAGAAAACCTAAACATATTCCTGGGTGAGAAAGGAGAAAAAATTACTAAGTCTAGGTCTGTGGTAGCAGTACACCACAGGAATTCTCCAGAACAATCTCGTGCAAGCATTCTGGAAAGGGCACTGGATTCACAGGCAGAGCTGTCAGGATCTGCTAAAGATGGATGAAAACAAAGCTGTCTTCTTCCACAATGAGATGTTCTTGGAGACCATACGAGATATCAGACTGAACCTGAAAAAAGTAGTAGCAGTTCTAGCATACTACTATAAAAATTGTACAGAGAGGTGAACAGTAGAAAATAATATATTATAGGAAGGCTGATTCTACTTCCAGCAACTTTTCCAGAAGATACACTACCAGGACTTAAGGTATGTAAACCAGAACTAACCACATTAACTATTCTAGGAAATACTCTTTTTCATTTTCATATGCTAAAAAAATGGTGTTTCCCCTGGTGTTAATTATTAACTTTAACTTCTGAAAATTATTTTAAATAAGCTTTGTATAGAAAACTGTTTAATCACAACTTCAAACCAATACATAAATATGAGAACATTTGTGAGAATGCAGCACTGGGAAGACTGTTGGTTAACAACACAGCAATAATGCTTTGGATTAAATACTTAAGTCTTGCAATTCTCTGAACTGCCTTACCTAACATTAAGTACAGGGCTCCATTCATGGCCTTAACTGTAAAGATTACGTGCAAATGCTTTCTTGAAGTAAGCTCAGAATGTTCTTTACTTTTCAGGATGGAGTCCTTATGTTGTTTCAGACTGCTGAGAACTTAGAAGCACACAACATGTATAAATTATCTGTTCAGCTGCCCTCTGAAGTGCAGCAGCAGTAGGACCCAAGGTCCTTACGTGTTAGCCAAGAAAGATAAAAAAGAAATAAGCCTTGGGTTGTTTCTTTGTTTTGCTTGTATTTGTTTCTTTTTCCCCAAAGAAAGAAGGTACTGTAATCTGCCACAGAGGGAACTTACTCTGTCCTAATAACATGATGTTTAAACAAACCAAAGATTTATACTTTACAGGGCAAAAAATTATCACCAGTGTTATCACCACTGGCTTATAACAATTAGTAGCAAAACGCTATTTTATGAAAGGTCAGCACTTCAAAGCTAGATTTAACTAATACCACCATCGAAATGTTTCCTTTACAGAAAATCAGGTTTTAAAAAGAAAAAAGAAATCACAAAAAACATACACTCCTTATTCTGTATGTAGCAAAATAAGGTAAACCCAAAACCTAGTTACTGCCAAAGCAAAATATCATCATGAGGAGAAAAAAAACCATCCTGACTTGTCAATGCAATCAGAAAGAAATGGAGTTCAAAGATGAACATATATACAGCATGCACAAAGAAAAGACAGATTTGCCAGAATTTTCCTGGGATTAATTAAAGGGGAATCATTTTAAATCCTTCTCTTCTTTCCAAGCCTCTCCAAGCTGAATTTACTCCATTTCGGTAACAAATACAAAGTAGGCAGGAAGGCATGTGCTATTTTCCAATCAGAAAAGCGATCTGGTTTAGAGAAGATAACTTTTTAAGCTTTCCAAATACAAAGCCATTCAGAAGACCAAACAAAATACATTCGTCAATTCCTCTGTGCAAATGGAGTCCTTCAGACAGCAAAACATAACGTGCCCCTCATGAATAATTTCCTGCACAAGATTTACAAGAAACCCTCAATAGTCTTGATGTTCACACCCAACTGCAAAAATATTTGGTGTAACAGAGAGACAAGGAAAGCTTCTTGTTGGAGCTGAGTCTCTGACTCCCTTACCCTACAGCTGGTGTGTAAACAGGAGTAGCAGCATGGAGGACTGGGATAAACACAAGCCTCCGTGCAAAAGATGAGGGACAATTACCACACACTGCACGTGTTTCATCACAATTCACCCCATACCTTCTCTGTATTTAAGCTCCTTAGCTTTTTTTCACTGCTACTTTCACCACCTGTGCTTAAGCAGAAATTATTATAAGCTTATTAGCTGTAAGTGGTCACGTCTACAAACATGGGAAGGGTTGGTGCTTGGTGCCAATCAGCTTTCACTAATCTGCACCCTACCAGCGATCCCACTGCTCCTCAAGATTGACTGTCAGGAGGTCAAAACCGTTCCCTGAGCCAACAGGGGCGCAAATGTCATGCTCCTGTCTCCCACTCTTCTGCTGAAGGCATGTATTGACCTAACTCCCATGTCTTATGGAAAATGAATGTGTCTAGTTACTTTTTTGATTTTGAAGGTATTTGTTATGTCACAGACATTGTGCAAAGCCAGTGATCTTCACTGCTTAGGTGAGGAGAAGAGAAAAACTGTCTCAGAAGATCACACACCCCGGGAATGGAGATCTGCAGAGTTCCTCACTCATTTACATACAAAGATAATCAAATTTAACACTTGTAACAAATACTTCACCCTGATTTTGATACTTTTTGTGGGGAAAAAAAAAATCTAAATCTGAACCTTTTCTACACTTCCACTAGAAACTTAAATGTATCAAGATAAAATGTCCTTTTAGCTAGATTTGTATGGGCAAATTACTACTTTAATCCTCTAATTACATGAGCAGCACAAAACTAGCTGTGTTATACTACATACTGTAACTATATTCTATGTATGACTTCATTTGTAATGATTATAGAAAGGTTTATTGACAACTTAAAAACTTCTCAATATTCAAAATACTCTTGTGACAATAGTTCACTTGTAGAAACTTAAATATTACTGTTATGGTGGTCATGATGTCCACCTGCCACACTAATTTCAAGCCCACGCTAAACCAGGTAAGTACTGACACGGGTGAGCATGCTTTGAAATAAGACAAGGAAAGTTTCCACCAGATTTGGAAAATTGTCTTCTGGAGGCAGAAAAAGCCCCCCACTTCACTTCAATCTGTATGCAAGGTGAGGTCTAAGAAATGACCACTTTTGTCAGTTACTCTTTCAGAGCACCTACAAAGGAAAACTAAATTACATATTTAGATAACACTAAAAGGAAACAGAGCTTGCCCTTATTGCACACAGGCATTTCTCCTACTTACCAAAGAGCAGATAAGAACTTTTTGTGCCACTGATAATGGAAACCTTCGTACTCAGCTTTGAGCAATACTAGAAGAGTAATTTTAACTATTTAATTTCCACTAATAATTAGGAAATACAAGCATCTCTCCTTTAGTGTGGCAAGAAATAATGATCAGAATTAAAAGAAGAATATACAGGCATTATAAAGCACAGGTCACTGTTACAGATTTAATATACCCCCCAGTTTGGCTGATGTGTTAATATATTTTACATTTTAAAGCAGCATACAGGGTATTCATCAGGTAACTATAATTGTTGAGGATATTTCAGGTACTGAATACAAAACTAGTTATTTACATAATAGCTGTGAAAAATGCAAATCCTTCAATTAAATTTCTATTTTAATCAGTGAAACTGTGGGAATCATTCCATAATGTTTCAATAATAACATTTCAGTAATAGTAATTCAATACCTTTTTATACTTCAAAAAGAACAAGAATATAACTAGACAAAACTCAGAATATTCTGGTTCTGAAAATCACTTTCTTTCCCAAGAATGAAACCCACCTCTTTAGCTCATATCCCTTTCTACTCCACATATTAAGAATAATCTTTTTCTATACAGTTGGTTTTGGTTTCTGCATTTCACAAGTACAACAAATTCAAAATGCCTCTATGAAGCTGGTATTTATGAGGCAGAAAGCTGACAATAACTGCCCCTATTTTCAGGTAGAATAGCTGTGAGGCAAACAAGCCCCAATAAAAAAGTCAGGAACACAACAGACAACCACCTCACACTGAAAAATTACACTACTACCTTTAGACTAAGGTTACTCAATTATGTTTTAATGAGGTCTTTGGGGTAACCCTGCACTACCTCTGGCAGAGGCCACTCTAATGCCCCCAGACCAGCCTCTGCAGGGAGCACAGGGCAGAACTGTGGCCGTGAGCCCCCTCTGAAGAGCTGGGACAGAACAGGTCCAGGCAAATTCTGAGTGCAACTCAAACCTGGTGATCTGCAGGTTGCTCATCTGTAAAAGAGGGGAAGGCACCAGTGGGATTTTTAACTGACTTAAAGTTTGTTTTGGTGGTAGATGTTTTTGTGTGTGAGGGGGGTTATAAAACAGTAGAAGGAATGAATCTATGGCAGTGTGTGCTGTTTGGCATTTGAGGAGAGTAGTTTTCATTTCACTGTATTTTAACACCCAGAAAAGTTTCAAAATCTTGTGTGACCAGATCAAAATCATGTAGTAGCAGTCACTGAGCTGTTTAAATGCCTTGAAGCTTGCAGCAGCAACTCTTTGCTGCAGGTACAGGCATGGCTAAAATGAACACAATTCATCTCCAAAAAGAAATGGAATTACACCCCGCAGTCTATGTACAGTGCAAGCTTCAGCATGATTTAAAAGAAAAAAAAAAAAAAAAAGCAAACCAAACCAACCACACTTTATCAGTATTCGAAAATTCTCCCTTCTTCCAAAACACATTTTCCAGTATCTTATTCAGCTTACTACCATATGCTTGCAATTTCTACTCCCTGTAGAAGTCACTTTGAAAAACCAAAGGAAAATTTTTGTGAACCACAAATACAATAAAATAACCCACTCCATGAAATGGTCTAAAAAGCTTGGATTGCTTCTGCTCCACCTCCCCACATCTGGCACTCGCATCAGATTACAGGCCAGAAGGCAATGCAAAAAGACGGAAAGGGAGATAGTGGCTGGATCACAACTAGAAGGAAGCATACCTTCTTTAACTCAGGCTCTTTTCCCAAATGCCGATACGTCAAAGCACGATAAAAAAAACAATTGTGGGAGAAGTCTGCACGTGTACATACACAAGACACACAAACACCCGAAAGGCAGTGAATTACACAAAATATGCTCAGATGACATCAGAACTATCAGTCTGCGCCAAAAGTGCAACTGGGCTTCTGATTTTGTAACTGACAAAATTTACAGGAAAATGGCAATCATTGGTTTCTAATTCACAACACTTTCACTTCTTCTAATTTGCCACGTATTTCACAGGCACAAACAAAACCAAAAGCCACTGAATTGTCTAAATGCCACAATATTGTCAAATAAGGAGTGTATTGATTGGTCTTTTTGAAGTTTAAATTTTGCAAACTTAAAACTCAACCAGGAAGATGCATGAATCTACACAAGGATCCAAGGAGCTGGTTGGGAGTGTTGTTTCCCAGACCTCTCTCTGGAACCACATTCTCCTTATCCCTTCAAAGCCCATATCAGCAGTACAACAACCTAAAAACTTTCACTGAGTCTTTCAAGCTTAGCAATAAATGTACTGAAGCCTGAATTATTGAAATTATTCAGCCTGTTCAAATGATTTTCTTGTTCCAAATGGACTTGGCACGCTGATAGGAACTCGTCGAGTCAAACACGAGCAACAAAAGTGGAATTCTTCTTGCTAAGCTAATTGATGGCCCTACAAAAACAAAACGCAACTGCATATTCAAAACTTTCAAAGATGCACTGTGTTAGAGTTGCAGAGCGCCTTCCCCTCAGTGCCTGCTGTAATATGATCGTAATTGCTGTGAAAGGGTGAGATACCGACTATACGTTAAATCCTGCCATCTGTAGGTGCTTTACACAGTTCCATTTGCTGCTGCCAGGTCAAAAGTTTACCCTATTTTCGCTTGTTCATAACCAATCACACAAGTCTCTGCTATGCGTAATCTTTGACCTACTCTCAAAGCAATTTTTGTATTATATAGTCATATGATTACACTGAAAAAACCCACACATTTTATTAAGAATACATTTCTTGTTGGTTAGCTTTACAATTATTATTATTTCCATATTCAGCAAGCATACTGTGTCAACCTTGTTCTTCCCAGTTAACTCCCTTGGAGCACAATCACAGAGCCAGGAATTCTCCAGCATTTCTGGCTAGTTGCAGTCCAGAACCACATGCAAAACAGAGCTGGAAAGCATTCCCAGTATCTGTCATTTTAAAAGTAAGGGGAAAGAACTGCTCAATTTGTCCTAATAGGGAGAAAAGACACTCTGTAAACATTTAAATTAATGTTCACAGTGAAAACAAAAAATGTTTCTGAAAATTAGGATTATCATAAGAATTATCCCTACATATTTACCTTAAAAACTAAATATGCAAAAACATTCTGCATGGAAACATTTATGCTACTGATATTATTGTTATTAAATATCAAAGGAACAAGTAGTTCCATGAACAACAGAATTAAGCCTCATTTCCCACAGATTTATACCTCCTGGTTGGTTGACTTTGGTGTCTAGAAAGGTGAAAGCTTTGAAGGAAGCTTTTCCCACAGCTGGGACATTTGTTTAAAGCCTCACTTTTCCCATCACTAGGATTCCCAGACAACTAATAAGATTATTTCATGCTGCAACCTTTCCCTCTGTCAGGGCACCTTTAGGTGGTTCCACCTATACTCAGCTACTTATTTTCACAAAACTTGTGGGATCTGAATTTCAAGATCTCTACTGTGCCAAAAAATGTGATCAAAATCGGCAATAGATTCAAAAGATAATAAGGGGAGTTGAAGGGATGTGTGTGCATCTACACAAGTGCACAGTGTGACCTCATGAGCTTTATTTCTACAGGAAAAGAGGCTAAAAATAAAGGAGAATATTTAACCTTCTTACTATTTCACAGAAATCTAACTCAGAAGAACCCAACTAAACAGCTGGCTATACTAACAGATCACCGAAATGTAATACCACAATATTTAAATCCATCTCATACATTTTGCTAGACGGTTTTTAAAGAAAAACAGGCACACAGGCCCCATTTAACTTGTAAGAGGAGATATAAAGAGATACTGTCCCACAGATATGTATTTTACTGTAATCTATGAATGGTGATAGATTAGTGATATTTTAAATTATTTTTAATCTAGCATTTATGCAAGTGTGTTCAGGCTTCAAGAATATAAACACAAGTCAGCACTTTCAGGAATAGTTACATTGCTCCGTTTCACATTTGACTCTTAGTTGCTAAATCCTTTGTAAATGTAACAAGAGAACATAAGCCAGCCCTTGCCACTGCAATCAGTTAAGTAATATAAACTAGAGAATAATCTATCAAAGAACAGCATTAAGCCATTTCCAAGCAGGTAATAAAATATGCTCACACACAAAATTCTAATAGTTATGAAGTCAAATCATTCACTAAGAGACAGAATAAAAATTACCCAAATAAATAAATCAAGATGTACATTTTAAGGCAAAAACAGTCTACCGTCTCACCTCTTTGGTACAGCAAAGATCATAGGACTTTACTTTGCAGCTCTTACAGCAAAGATCAAGACCTCAGATCTGCAAGCACATCTCTTCAGAATGCTATACATGAAGTCATATATTATTTCCATAAACTGGTAAGTCTAAGCCAATGAAATGTTTGGAAAACAGAAAAAGCTACTGATAATGTTTCATTTCTTGTAGAGAAATACACAAACACCAAAGTAAAACAGAAGTCAATATTTTAAAGCAAAGAAAGAGACTTATCTAACTGGGAAACATGTTAGCATATGCCAGACATTAGCTATCAGATATTACACAAAATGCTATACAACATAGATGCTTATTATACGTATTATATACATAAATATAAAAAATAAATAAACGGTGTGCACATATACACACAGCATTCAGACATCTGTTAACAGGACTGGTATCACCTATGATCCAGGCCAGGAACAAGCGAATAGTCTCTTGCCCAAGGGAAAGAAAGATGTATGTTGTTACAGGAAACCTACTCCACTCAGCTTATCACCAGGAGAATGAACAGTGGAAAAAGCTCAGTATAAAAGAAGAAACAAAGAAAAGGCAACAGAACTGACTCTTAAGAGCACAAAAGGGAAGGCTGAAGGTACCCAAAGGTATCTACAACATGTCCCAACACAGGGAAATTTTTCACCTTGGCAGAAAAGTCTGATCTAGAGCAGAGCTCAAACAACTGGAGCAACAACTCATCAGGAGATGAGAAGACTGAAGCGGAGAATTCAAGAAATGTGACTCAAACCCCAAGGTGATCCAGTAGCATGGAAATGCTACAAAACCACTCAGTGTAAGTTTGTGCAACTCTTCTAATTTTCCTACAATGCAAAAAGTGATTTTAGAAAGTATGCAACTGAGCATGAATTTACATTACTCTTATTACTGGGGCAATTTGGAGAGTTCAGCACTGATCTTGGTAATGTGGTTTGCTGACTCATGTGGGCCCCATTCCTGATAAGGAGAAACAGTCTGTCCCCAGCAAGGAGATTTTTTCATGCCAGAGCCAGAAACTTTACAGGAACCTGATGAGGCTCAGCAGAATTTACAAGTACCAGGATTTTATGTAGGTCCACAGAGCAATGAGATGAGTGATCTGTGATGCAGAATGTTTTTCTTTCAGTTTTATTTAAGAACAATTCTGCTATACTATAAGAGACCAGGCCAATTTAAGTAATTCCTTACAACAATGCACGTATCTCCCACATGACTGTACTGGAATTAAATGATCCAGATTATTTGTATAAATATACATATGCAAAAGTAACAAATTTCTTCTATCAACACCTGAGTGAATTAGAGTAAGTTGAGATCTTAAGGCTGCCACCCAATTTGTATGTGATTTTTCTATCGTTTCATTTTCACCTGAACCATTTTTATTAATACAAGAGCTTAATGATTTCCTAGGTGCGAAAATTCTTAAAATAATGGATCTGAAAAAAATACAAAAGTTAAAAAATAGAAATGTTATAACAATTTAGATCTTAATTTAGTATTTAACCTTATGATGATAAGAACACAAAACCATGTGTGGAGACAATTGTTAGAACCATTTGTTTTGGATGATCTGCACAGATTAAAAAGGTATTCAGTGCTCTCACACAATGGGTATGTATACATGTATCTCAGGATAATAAAAATTTTACAGACTACCGCTGCATGACAATGAAGAGTACACATAAAATTTTATACATTTTATTGATATTATACATATATATATATAGCATTCTATCTTCCCATATTCTTTTTGGGTTTAATAGTTGCAGTCTCAAATTAATCTTGCAATTCTCCTAAAAGGCAATATAAAACTATAATATCAAAATCCACTCAAAAATTAGTATTTGACTTCTCCAATGGCAATTAGAAGTTTGAATCTGAATTACTTCATATGCAAATAGGGTGCTTTTAATACGGCATGGGAACTTGTAATTGATAAGGGCGTTTTTAATGAAGTGTTTTAAAGGATGTGGTTTTCTATTAAAAGAGGTCACTTATTACACGGAGTTGGCAATTATGTTTCAGTGGTTGGATGCAGAACTTCCCACCAGCTAATTCTCACAGACTTCACTTCCTAGTCCTTGGGGTAGTCACCATCCTGGCCAGCCTGCACACGTCACAACTAGCCAACCTAGAAATATTATCAAGGTGTCATGAAAATAAAGCCAGACCACAGGAGAAGGGAGGCTCCTCCACTCCCTCAGAGCCAGCCCTCCAAACCTGGATTGTGGCAAGCCTCCAATGCAGTCCAGTTGCTGGGCAGCATTTGCCATAGCAAAGCTGCTCTCCATCTCCTTTGGAAAAAAGCAGAGCAGATGGAAATTTCCTGTAGGCTGGTCTTGGCCCAAAGACCACTGTTTGGATGATACTCCTCCACTAATAAGAGCAATCCATTCATTGCAACAAACTGACTGGCCCTACTGTCCCCTTTTACAACACAACTCAGTCCAATCCTTTCAGTCAGTGATAAAACACAGTGCAATGTGAGCACATTTCATCGCCTGTGCCTGGGTAGGAACTAAGCCATGAAGGAAAATACGGCCATGTCACGCAGAGCAAAGAAACACATGAGTAACTCTGGCAAGCACCTAAGATAAGGCTTTTCTGAATGACTGAAGGTAATGTTATATTGATGTTATGATAAATTATTACCTACAGACACAGGGTAAGCAGACACAGCAGCAGAAGCTGTGCAACCATCCTCTTCAGAGTGGCAGCTGTGTGCTCTTCTCTTAACAACATTGGAAGATAAGAATAGGAAGAAATCCATTATACAACTAAAAAGGTTATAAACCTGTTGCGTCCTGAAAATTTCCAAGTTTTATTTTTAGAATGAAAGAAACACTTCAATATACGTAGCAACCATGAATTTTTTACAAGATTCAAAGGAGTTCTCACTTTCTTTTGTCTTCCCTTGTCTGTCCTGCTACATCATACCTGGAAAAACTAGGGAGCTCAAATCAGAACTCTGTCCTGATTTCTGTTCCCTTTGCAGTCCCTGGTGTACGTATCTTGTTTTTTACAAAGGCTGTTAAGACTGCTTTTCAAAACTCCATTCAAACATAAGTCAAGGTTCTGGTCATTGATGTAGCTTTTCTGGTGGTTTCAATGACAACAAAATGGCTTTTCCAGCTTTTCCTGAAGAAATTAAAACCTTGAGACAGGATGAAATAATCATTTTAAAGTATAAAGAAAGAAGGTGGTCACTATGAATTTATTATATTCCACTATTTATCTGATAGTTGAAGAGCAAAGTTAGGAAAGGGAAGGAAAGTGTTCTATATTGTGTTTCAGACAGAGTAATCTTTGTTGAGATCTGCCTAAATGTTTCTCATAGGACTTTGCAAAATACAGTTCTAGCTATCACATGAAGAAAAGGCACACTCTCAATCACAATATGCAGCCAGTGTTGCAGCTTCATTTTCTGCAGTGCTTCCCTGCAGAAAATCTCCTGGGTGAGTAAACTTTCCCTAGAAAGATTCCTCAATGGCTCTTTCCAGCAAGCAGAGTACATGGGGAATATTCAGTAGGTACTTGCTGCTCAAGTGCATGATATCAGCAGAGACAGAGAGTGTGACAGGCCTTTTCTGGCTCTCCTCAAAGGCTCCCCAAGCAGCCTAAAGCATATTTAAACCGACCCAAGAGTGTAAGGGAACAGAAGAGGAACACTTTCTTATCCTTTTGTTCTCATGCTCTTCTGTCACACTAAGTGCATGAGTAGAGTCAAAGGCAGGATGGGTGAACTAACTCAGAAAAAGGCTGTCCAAAAAAGCTGAGCAATCAGTCCTCAAAAAATTAATGATAGAAGACTTTGAATAAAGCCAATTTGTAATGGAATGTAAGAAGGGAAGTCCCTAAAGAGAAAAAACTCTACCAGCTCTGCAGCAGGTTTTGCTGCCCCATGCAGTTTACCATGGCAGGAAGCCAACTTGGCAAGAGTCGCTCTTCTCCAAGGAGCCTGGCAGGGAGCCAGCCACACTCACAGGTCTCAGTGCTGCTGCCAAGCTCGAGGGGCAACTGAAGACCCTCTTCTGTGCAGATCTGGTTATGACTGGGGATATTTGTGTTTTAAAATGTTCTTAACCAAGTCAAGTCCCCTCTGTGTTTATACAGTGAGTGAACAAGTGAAACAGAATACTTAACCCAGCTAGAGAAATGAGCCACAGATTGTTAATTATATGGCTATTTGCACTTTGACTGGAAGAGGAAGTAGGCAGGTTATAACTACTTTGGGCTTTACTCCTGTAACTGCATTGAAACCACATTTATGACAGCTGAAACTATGCAATTTTATATAAATGTAGGTGCTTCCTGTTTTTGAAACAAGTCGTGGTCTGCTTGCCCTTACTTCACAGAAACGTCACTGGAACCAGAATGTATTAAATGTGCTCAGTTTTACTGACTTTAAGATCTTATTTTGCTAACTAGTTTTAAACATGTAGATAAAGTGCATATTTTGGACTACTGCTGCCAAGAACATCTATTTCTAGGACCTAGCTGTACTCCTTAGGCACTAGGAAACATATGTTTTTCATGTGTGAGACTGTAATGCCCAGCTATCACCGGGGCATACTCAGTCCCTGGTGCTCATGATCACTCTCAGATGAGGAGGCAGGTGCATTGCACTGCCCTGGCAGGCAGGCTGCACTCTGAATTACACATGCAGGCAGATCTATCTTTTTCCATTCAACAAGCAGGATCTCAATTAATTTGCAATAGCAGCTTTATTATTTTGCACAGTGCAGTATTCATTCTTCATTGTGGCAAGTATGTTTAATTTTATAGACACTGAGTGTGGAGCGTAACCACGGCCTTACTGGCATAAATTTAAGAACATCACAATTCGAATAGAAGATAATTTTTAAAATATTATTTAACAACCCTAGTAGGCAGGAGCTTTATGTTAATTGGAACTCACAAACCAAACTTCTGCAATGAGTACAATTACGTAAATCAGCACTCTTGCTTTTCCAGTACAGTCATTTTCCTACAAGATTACAGAAGGAAGACTGATCATACTGTTCAACCAGAACGCAAATGGATATCCAGTAATTCCTGATGATAAAATGTGATAATTTTTACCAAAAAACCCACACACACCCCATTTAATTTACAGTGTATTCCTCCTACAGGGTATTTACAGTATATTCCTAGATTTAGTTTGGGACATACTGCTTGAGTCAGGTATCCCTATAAATCCAAGATATTTACAGTCAAGATCACCAAAATTCTTAACAGAGAGAAGGGGCAGCATTCCTACTGCCTTTGTTTTGCTCTCCAAGGCCACAATCTCTTATTTCACACCATTAGATCCCACCCTTTAGCTTTAAGAACTCACAGTGCCAAGACAGTGAATAATTACAGACCTCTTAGTCTCATGCTGTAAAAAGATTAAATAAAAATTCAGTTTAAAAGTCCTTGTACAAAAACCTTCAACTAAAAGAAACACTAAAGCCAGAATTTCAAATTCAATTACACTTGACTGATTGACTGACTGTTTGATTGATTTTCTCTCCATTTAACTTTAAAAGTAAACACATGATACAGTCAAGATCAGGCACTTAAAACCACTGCCCTTGGTTGCCTTCTCCTGCCTTAAGACAAGGCAGGATTTTGAAAGCAATTTACAACTACAAGGGGCTGGTCCTGCCATCCCTCTCCTCCAGGCTATCTTCAGCAGAGACATTTGTCCAACTCTGCAGTTAGGAAGTTCAAAGAGTTCAAGAGCCAGCTAAGTGACCCAACCAAAAACACAGAAAGCTGACCTCTGGTTTGGCTCCCTGAGCCAAGAGTTGTGGCTGCAGCAGCACTGGCACCAGGGAGAGGGGTTAATACCTCAGCACAGAGGGTGTAAGCCACGCTCCTGGAAGCTGTCAGACCAACCCTAGCTGCAATCAGGCCACATTTGTGGCATCTCTACAAAAACTGGCCCCATGGTCAGCCCCTGACCTCCAAACAAGAGAGGGCACATAAAAACCCAGTTCATGATGTTCATCTAGAGCTGCCCAGATCAAAGAGACTCACTGAGCTACAAAGTCTCCACTCATCTTCTGACTTTTTTTTTTGACTGAAGCCTATTGTTTCTACATAGAAGTGCTCAAGTCCAGATCTTTGCAAACTTCTTTCCCTAAGTAATGTGAGAATTTCTAATAAGAAAAAGAAAAAAAGGACTTAATGAAGGCAACCCAGATTAGCTAAATGACACATCATAGTGGAACAATTCTGCTGTTAAAGACCATGCAGATGTTATGATGAAGGCAAAGAAAGCATTTCTTTAGCTACAGCACAGCTGCTGCATACGACTTCAAAAAGACTTGGCACAGGATTTCAGCCACAAAACTTTCCCCTCACTTCACTTCATTTCATAAACGTCATCTGTAGCTTCAGTGAGCTGCACCAAGGACAAAACCGACACATGGGGTATTTGCAACATCTTAGCAGCAGTGGGGCAGCTTTTTGCGCTGCCAATACTCATGTGCACATTCAGAAAACTTGACTATACATCTCCATTCCTCCTCAGCCCAGCAATCCCTCAAAACTAATGATATCCCACACTGCTGTCCCTCCTATTTATACCTCCATTATACCTTGTACTTTAAAGACAAATTACTACATTATTAATAAATATTAAAGCTTAAAAACCAGCTGTATTTAACAGTTCATTTCCTTTACTTTTTAAATAACATTAGAGAGCATTATCAACTTTCATTTACATGAGAGTTGATACACTTATACACTAAGCTACTCTGAATAGACATCCCGACCACGAAGCTGAAACTATCATAGCTTACACTGAATGCACATGTTTGCAAAGAAAGTATATATTCACTGTCTAAATTCAAAGTTCAGCATTCCCCTTTAAATGTGTCAAAGTATTACAGCCAATTTTAGGTAGTACATAGGAAAAACTTGCATTGATTTTTTATATTTAACAGTAAAGTGCACAGAACTTACTTGATCTGCATTGCACTTGTGATTTCCTTTCAGTGACGACAGTGTTAGGAGACTTCCATGAGAACTTACACTGCTTTAAGATGCATGTCTGTGTATGAAATTAAATCAAAACATTTCTGACACATGGGAACAAAATCTTGGAAAAACTGTTTTTAATTTCTCCCTTTTTTCTTCTCTTATTATTCATATGACATCAGGTTGTTGACTTTACAACATTCCTAGGCATCTACCATGTGAAACCATAAACTGCTTTGTCACCTACAATATTTTTCCCACAACTGTGAAGCTAAAAAATAATAGTTCAAATTGGCAACCTGCAATAGGAGCAACTACAACTCTATCAATAGTTAAACTTTGTAAGTAAAACAGAGCAGAAAAAAAAGCAGAAATAAGGAAATAGAAATAGAAATAGAAATGCACTGGAAGAGGATCCTTTAAAAACTCAACTACTTCACTGCCAAGAACTTGATACAAAGCTGAAAACCCACAACTTTAAAGGTTATTAGTAATATTGATTAAAAACAGTGAAGAAAACTCATCAAGTCAAAGATAAAGCTTGAAATGCTAAAAACATTAACCACAGTATTACTGTATTCATAAAAACATAACATTTCCACATGACCTACTTTAATAATAGTGAAAAAAGTAAGGAATATGGGCTCTAACCCCCTGACTCTACTGATCTTAAAAAACACCATCTACTTCTCAGAATTAGCAACAGACTCGTGAAATTGAACCAATTTGTTCAACAGATGTTTCAGTTGACTCAGAGAAATTTTACTTTTCTATTGTAGAAACAGAGTGAGCTGAGTAAAATTCCACTCTTATTAGCAGCATTCAAAGTATATTAGCTCATAATTAGCTGCCATTTCCATTCCTTCTTTCTTTGACATAACAGAAAACATTTTCCACACCAGATTAGATGAGACACTGAAATAAAGTAGGCACATTGATAAAAACAAGTCACCCTCCTCCCCTCCCTTCCCGTCCCCCGTTTTATGGGATATGCAGGAACGGCAGAGTTTTTATTTTCCTTGGCGTTCCTGTCTCACACTAGCTGATAATCTCCCCCGTGTAGCTGTGCCAGAGCGCTGCCCTGCAGGCCCACAACACCCCTGCTGTTCCAGTCCTGTGCTTTTCTCCAGCGGGCTCTGCAAATGCTGCGATCCTTTCGTAATGTGTGCTATTGCATCAGTCTAATTGCGACATAATTCTCAATGCTCTAGGTAAAGCAAATAATTTCATTTTTAACTTCTGCTCATAAAATACAGATTGTTTCCCCACCACCCCCACCGCCTTTTTTGTTTATTTTCAAAGATTTAAAGAAGACTTGCATGCTGCACAGCAAGAGTCAAACAAAAATACCTCATGTTTTCTTAGAAAGCGGCACTTAAAAATATTGCTCAACACCTAAAGCATTACTGCAGCCTTTCACAGAGCCATATGTAGCAGATCCCCTGTGAGCAGGCTGGAAGGGGAACATACATTCTTACTCTGTGTATTTAATATAATATTCAGCCATTATAAAAGCCTCATAATTTTTTACTCTCTCCCTCTCTTCCCTGCAATAGAGAGTAACAGCTTATCTGGCAAACACACTCACTATGTTTCTAGACACTGAAGACATGTTCTTGGTTAATTCAAAAAATTTGATCTAATGTCAGATATTTTGCATTCAGGTTAGGTAAGTTAAAACAATATTTAGCTTAACCATGCCTTGGCCAAAAAATTCTGTTATCTACTGATTACAACAGCACTGTAGCTAACTATGGACATCACACTGGGAAAATACAAACCCCATGCCTGAGGATATGCAGATGAAATTGTGACCCCAAGCCATTCTGATAGTGGGCATTACAAACGCTGTCTACTTAGTATCTGAGACAATAACCAGACACAAGAGTCATGTGCCTGCAATGAATGATGAATTTACATGTCATTTTGATTTTATGTACATATATTATCTGAGTTGACAGCATCAAAAAATGCTTTGCTTCTTGAACACCAAATCATCTTACATGATAGAAATGTCTACACTAAAACTAACTTCTAGATGCAAGCACTCACAGGAGCAAATATCAGAAGCTAAGTCTCAGAAAACCTAAACTTTGCCTTTGTTTGCTTTTGTGGCATGGTATACGTCGCAGTTATGTCATACCATTTCCACAGCACCTCTGCACCGCTCAAAAAATTACAAAATTACCACTAATCAAAACAATAATCTGTTTCACTCTTGGCATTTGGAGTATGGTCCTATACCTGATTTACTGCACACTACTCAAACTTTTTCTGGAAGATGGAACAAATGATTTCTTTGTGAATTCAATGGTGCAGCTGAGTGCTCCATCAACATAATGGTTAGTCCTACCGTAACTATTACTCCTAACTTAGAATAACTGTGTTATTCCTAGCTTCCTCACTAGAGCAATGACGGCTTTAAGGTCAAAATGATTCTCCAGTTCTGAAGACAACTTTGTGTCCAGTTTGGCATAACTCAGACTTAATTTTTTCACAGCACTTAGCATTACATTGTGCTTTATATAGCACTTTCAAACCTCAGCCCCCACTGCCTCACCCATGGTCAGTACTTTTCCAAGTAAGATCCAAAGGTCCAAAGATCAAGTCATCCACAAGAAAGCAAGACACAGCAAAGACATGAGAAAAGCTAGCATTGAGCAACTTACCTAGCATCACCTAGGAAGTCTGCAGCACAGACAGGAAGGGAGTCCCGCTTGCCACGGCAGCATGCAGCTGCACAGAACACCAGAATGGCTCCTGCCTTCTGCAATCCCCTGCCTCGTCTGCCACGCACGTCCCGACTTCTGCTGGAAGTGAGGCAGGGGTACTCCAGAGAACAGCCTTCTCCAATGCATCAACCAGATTCATTCCCAGAGCAAGTCCATCCTCTGTGTGGAATGGAGCGGGGGTCCTGCAGGAATAAAAACCAGCACATGTGATTTAATACCATTAAATTGAGGGGCTTCCTCCCAAGGGGCCAAACAAAAGAGATTTGCAAAGGTAAGCTCAGTTTTGACAATCCTTGACTTGGACATTGTCATACTGGAAAAATGCATTCAACACTTCTAGAAATAAGAAATTGAGACACCAGGCATTATCACACTGACACCTACAAAAAACAGCAGTTAGGCTGGAATCTTTAGATGTACTGTGCAGCTTTTGTGGAAAAGTAGTAAATTGGTTGCAAATGTGAAATGATCCTCTGTGTGGAAATTAGCCATAGGTGATGATTAAAAATATTCTCAAGGAGCTTCTACTGAAATCAAAGAGTGTTTACTTAATATTCAAGATCTCTGGACCTTCCAGAACAAACTTCTCTGCCTGTTTTCCTCAAGCGATATCCTCTGGCCCATGTTGATTCAAGTGCTGGTCCTTCTTCATTCCTACCTTCAGCACCTTTGCCAAGTCTCTCCTTACCCCACTCCCCAAGGACTTTCATCTCTCCTGGCTCAGTCACTTCCAGGCTTGGCTAGCAGTGCCACACTCTCCCTTTGAATCCCCCTCATTCCTTCATTCCCCAATATTAACCGTCACTCTCTTGCTGGGTCTGCCTCCCCTGTTCACACTCTAGGGCATTTTGGGGCCAGGACCACACTAATGCCCCATGCATGTCATTGTCCCACGGGTTTGCTTCTGGCTCTAAAGCACTGGGGTACAAACCCAGCCTCCCCCTCCTCTTCCAGGCCACATAGTTCCCACATGCCCACAACACCACTGCAAGACTGGTCATTTCTTTAAAAAGTTATAGTTTGTCTAGATCTGAGAATTTTGCAGTGCTGACAAAGGCAAAGCTGTGACTTTTAATCTGCTCTTCTTCCCCAGTGCCTCTCCCTAGCACTTCCCACACTCTTAACTCCTGGTCTCTGTCAAAGGCAGTGACACAGAGCATTTCCAAAAAAAGATTAGTTTTTTTTGTTTGGCTTGTTTGTGGGTTTTTTAAAAATCTACAATGAGAGACAACTTTTTCCACACATGCTCACAGATAGCTAAATTATTTTGGCAGGGAAAAAAAAAAAATTAAGCTAGAGGCAACTGCCTAGCCCCAAAAGCTAACATTTTGTCAAGTTATAAAAAACTCCAAGGAGCGTGCTATGCTGGGAAGCACCAGGCAGCCTTCCTTACTACAACTCCTGGCACTCCCCTTTCAGCCCTTAACAGCTTAACTCATTCAGCTTGCTGAAACAAGAACTGTGCAAATCTCAACTCCTGAGTGGCCAAACTGAGGAGAAGCTGCTGTGGGTGGACAGTGCTGGAGTGAACCCCATGCCATCCAAGCTGCCTTTGCCTTCAGCACCAGTTTTGCTGCATGTCTACAAGCAATGTACAAACAGCACCATCAGACAGCACACAGTGCAGCCAGCGTTTCTTCAGATGTTTTCATCTTAGAGGTACCAATGACTGCCTGAAAAGCTACAGCTGCTCAAAAAATACTTCTAGGCCATGAAGACCTGAAGTAAAATAGGTTGGCTTCATTCCTGATGAAGGTCACACACAGCTAATAGAGATAATTTAAGCAAATCCATTTTACTTCACATTTGCAGTAAATCAGGAGCAGCCCTGTATCAGTTACAAAGGGGAAGAATAACTTCACACAGTACCTATTGCTTGGGATCACCTGCCCCTGCCTGGAGTGGAAATAGCCTTCTTAAATGAAATTCCAGGAAACTTCTTTCCTTTTCTCTATTTAGCAGTTATTTATCTCAGCACAAAAAGCATATGTAGCATGCTAGCAAGCAATATACAGAAAGAGGAAAACCTCTCAAAACAGGTAACATTCTTTTAGAGCAAATTCCAATCTACAGATTTTTATACTGAGCTCTTAATAGCAAACCGGGCAGCAATTTCCCGATGGCTCTTGTAAATATTCTATACAAATAATGTCTAGAAGAGGAGACCAGGAAAAGACAAAAACATTCACATACTCACAGACAGATGCAAATTATCACATGGATTAAATACATTATGACATTTATTTTTTCAGTAAGAAATAATTATTTCTAAGGAATTAGTAGCCATTCCTATAGATCATATTTCATCTAGAGACATTTGATGCACTTAATTCTTAACAACTATGGCAAAAGATATATGGGACCTAAATGTGCACTCCTAGAACAATTATGTTAATTTTTATGGAAATAAACTGAGAAGCTTTAACTTCAGCGTGTAAAACAAAATGAGCATTAAAAGCTTACATTTTCCAGAATTAAAAATAAACAATTTCATTATATTTTGAATTCAATTCTGCAATGGAACTGGCTATCAAGCATCTATATCAGCTATATGTATTTTTTTTAAGCCAGAATAATTATCCGATCACTAGTTACAGTTCAGATGAAAAATAGAATCAGGTTGAATGAAACGTCAGTACTTCAATGTACAATCATGGAAACTACACAAAACTTCTCACTTAAAAAACGAGAGCAGAATTTCATGCACTATTTCATTTGGCAGAGTATAACATATTTGCTGTCAGCAAAGGACTTTTTTCAATGAAGAAAAAGGGAAAGATAGTATCTCAATTCATACAGCATTGCCCAAGTGATTAGAAGTGATCAGCCACTGGTAGCTGTCTCTCAATTGTAAGCAACTGCAATGGATTTTTTTCCTACAGACCACTACATTGTGCTCCTAAAAACTCATCTGAAACCCAGTAGACCTCCAACAAAGCTATGTGTTTGTTTAACATAAGCTAACCTAATTATTTTGTCATCAAAATCAATATTTATGGGCTAAAACACTACATCAAGTAGGAAAGCTTTAATGTAAAACAAATCATAAAACACCGATAATGGATATGCTTGAAAAGGCTCTAGGATTGCATGTATTTATACAAGATTTGTGAATATATAAACACTTGGCTATATATGTCAAGAAAAAGGTGAGGCTTAGTGCAGTGAACTAAACATCTAAAGACTGTGTCTTTAGAACAGTGTACTCCTACAAGGACTTACAACAGCCGGCTGAAGTCTATCAAATACCTTGCCTAACAGCAAAGACTCATCCAAGACCATAAATTCACTGTAAGGTAAGATTTACTTTTTCTTTATTTTTTAAGTAGTTTCCAGCATTTTTAAATACAAATTGTTCCCTGAAAACCTTCAACAGCTTTTTATTGCCAATACAATTATCACAAAAGCCACACTACCATGTAAACAGCATGCTTGCTATGATCAATAACATTGGCATCATTTGGTGAGGAATTCTTCTCTGTATGATAAAATAAATTCTGTTATTAAGTCTGTTTAGCGAAGCTGTTCTTTAAACCATCATAAGGAACATAATTTTCTACAATACTAGAACTTTCAATCATCAAAAATGCCCAAATCATAATTCCTTTTTTATTTCAAGAAATATCCCAAAGAATTCTATAATCCTATATAAAACCCTATAGTTAGATTTTCTATAGTAGATCAACACAAAAACTACTTCATGCATTGATCAACATGTATAGTGTAGTTTACTCTTTCATTCCAATCTGTTCAAATAACATGACACAATGAGTTCAGTATAAAACATTATGGTTCTTATGCAAATCAACAGACCCCGAACAGGAAGGTTACTGCTCTACAATACATTGCACACAGCTGCTCACAGCTTGTCTTCACAATGAAAAGTAGATTAAAATGTAATAATAAACTTCTACCTGTATTCCACTGATTTTATTGCGTTGGGGCATATTATTTTTTTTTTAAAGTGAGTTAGCACTACTGACAACAGCCCCTGTATCTTCCAACTGCTGTGGCACTGCATCCTTAGTTTTGTATCTCTGTCATATGTAACAAAGTCCTTGCCTCAGTGGCATGCTTATAGAGAAAAGGGTTGGAGTTTCCAGCACTGTTTAATTCCACACCACCCATGGCATGGTGGGCACTTGGTTCCAGCAGGAGGAAGCGGAGGCCAGAAACAGAAGCCATCTTTTGCCAGGCCCCAGGGAGGGTGTGTGCAGCTTCTGGGGCCAGCTCAGCGGACCTTGTCCCTCTCTGCCATCGGCAGTCCCTTCCCCATTCCTCCCAACCACAGCGTTTCTGCTTTGGTGCTGAAAGACAGCACCAGTGAGCCCAAGATGCCACTCTAGAAAAAAGAAAATGGAGTGCACTGGATCTGTGTGGACCCCAAACCACAGCCCTGGTGACCACAGCAGCCCTGGAGCTGCAGCTGGAGCCCCAGATGCAGCCAGAACCACTGAGCACTCCAGACCCATCCCGCAGTCAGGCCAAGAGGAAGGGTCTCCTAAGCTGTTTCGGGCTCTGTCACATCCCACCAGGTTTTGTCTTGTTTTTCCACTGTTTTCCAGCTGGGGGGGATGTCAGGCCAGGAGCATCCCTGGCACACTGCCTTTGTTTTCTGGATACCACACAGCATGGGGCGAGTCGCCATTCTGCCTTTGTCTGGGAAACCACACCGGGTGTCGTCTTCAGGAAGTGTTTTAGTTTGTCCAGTGGTAAAAACCCTTTTGTGGGTAAAACTCTCTTTAGTACATTCTTTATTAACATTGTTGTGGTTATTGCAATTTTCCGGTAAATTTAGATTCCATTTTATAATCTCTCCTAGTGTTTCCTCCACTACCAGAAGGGAGCAGGGAAAAGGGGCCAGATTGAGCAGGTTTAATTTTCCCACTGGGTTTTAAACTAGCACACCTGGAAACCAAGTCAAGCACAGTAAGCACTCACGACACCAACCCTCTACTGTTAACCCCAGCCCTAGCACCACTGCGAGTCCAAGAGAACTCACTTTCAGTCAAATATTCTAAAGGTCAAATGACTTTTCCATTCTTTAGCAAGTATTGAGGGAAGTACCAGATGAAAAGAGAGCCAGCATGTCATAGCTTTGCGGACATCAGCTCATGTCCCCCACAGACTTTTTCTTGGGATCCGCAGCATTTCCAGCACCTCAAGCACTGTTCTGGCTGACTAAAGCTTGATTATGTCATAAGCACTTCTTTTACACCAACATTTAAGCTCACCTCACTTCACGTACTCTACAAGAGAATTTGTTTTCCTTAGTCTATGCACAACAGTGCCAAAATAGCTACAGATCAAATAGTAAAGAGGTATACAGTAGTATGTAATCCATATGCTATCTACTAAAATAAACCTACTTATAGTCTGTTGTTTACAAAACAATACACCTGAGTCTCAGATTTGTGAATATTGGAAGTTATATACTTACATGAGATTTAACTTATTTTTAAAGTAAATCAGAGTTATAAAAACAAAACTGAGTAATGGCACAGATACAAGGATATCTTGCATAGAAAGCTAACTAAAAGTTCTCAGAATAAATACAAATACATCTGTAGTATTCTCTGGCTGAGGTGGCTCTTAGAACATCTCTCAAAGTGAAGATGACTCCTAGCACACATTTGGCTTTGGTACTGTACCAAAGCAAATCTTTTAAAGTTATCTCCCTCTTATTACTGTGACTTGGAGCAGAAATACGCTGTGACCATTTATGTTTGTGAACAAGCCCCCATTTTTGCTACAGGGCTTTATGACTATTTTAAAACTATGCTTTAGTTTTCACTAAGGTAATTTTCAGAAATTCAAAACCACATGATATAATTAATACATTTTCCAGAGACAGAAGAAGTTCTCCATAGCAGAGAATAAAAAACAGGAGAACTGAAGTATTATTGCTCCTAAGCATATAAAAATGCATGTTATGCACAGGTTCTTTAACTAAATAATGAACATTAAACTCGATTATACTCTTCGTGCCTAACTTGTGGAATTCTTTGAATAAAATGTCCTTTTTTACAATACCTTGCTGTTCCAACAGTGTGCTTAGCTCCAGAAATTGTAGGTTTTGAGCCTCAAATCCATGGTGAGAAGGAGCAGAGAATATTTTCTAACAGATACTGTGTGAGTTTGGTGCCTCAGTGCTTGACAGCTCTGATTTAATATGCTGATTTTTCCTCTATTGCCTGGGCTACATTTGTAAAACTTAATAATCTCCTTTTTGAGATCTCTTACTTGAACCCAAAAATTGTTCCTCTCTCAGAAAACACCATCACATTATTCTGGAAAGAAATGCTCAAATGTGCTGTTACACCAGAGTACTGAGCCAGCCTAACAGCTAACTATTAAAAAGTTCCTGTGCTCCTGTCCCTTTTCCTTGCACTCATCCTATGCTGCTCAATTTATCCTTCCACGACAAACCTTCTCACTCACTTGTTTATGCTTCTCCCCTATGCACAAATAGATTAGCTCTTGCTAGCCCAAAGACTAGGAATCACACACGTTCACTGCCAGGGGAGTACATTTATTTAAGCTAGACCAGCCCTCTGGACCCTGATGACTGTTGCCATCTCCTGTCTCTTTCCAGCCGAGGTTGAAGAACCTCTGAATGCTCCAAACAGCAGTTTCCAAGCTGTAATGTATGGCTGATAGCCTCAGTAAGTGCTCTGTAGCTAATCCAACAAAACCAGATCATACGCCAGAATTGTAAATGTCTAAATTTCACAAAGTTATAGCAGTAGCCAGTGAGAAAAATTTAGCATGGGTTTTTTACCCCTTTAAGCCAAGTCACCATCAATTCACTATGAAACCGATAGGAAGGAATGGCTTCTCTATCACAATCCCCCCAAATGTGAAATGGTTTTAATACTTACCTCCAGTGACAGTTACAACACAGAAACAGAAAATTATTATATATTAATCCCACGAATTTCTGAGTCACAAAAGAACATGCAGCATTTAAATACAAGTTTCAAATGAGGGAAATCTACACAATTAACTAAAAGCACTATGCATATGTATTTATATATATATATACACACATGTATTATATATAAAAATATAAAACATATAAAACATGTTTAACATATATATGTGTGTGTATGTGTGTATATATAACTATACACACACACGCATATATTTTCTTTAAAAACTGTCCCGAAAATGCTACTCAATTCTTCTAAAAATCAAACCAGTTCCACTGTTACGACTAAACCTGGTGACTCATTTTCTTCTTTGGTTGTGGGATTTTTCTGCAGATATCCCCAGAAATAAGGAAACTGCTTTTGTTCCTGCTGAAGATAAATGGAGTAAAAGTTGCATCTCTCAAAAGAGAGAATATTTTAATTGCTTCAAGCATTCATTAAGTGCAAGCGGGATCAAGCGGAAAAGTTGCTATACCTACAGCTCAGTGCAACTGCATTCCCCAGCTTTTCCCAAGTAACATTTTCATGCAAGGTAGGGTACAAAGAAATTCTGACTACACATAAATTAAAGGAGGTAAAGAGAGCTTCACACTTTCCTACAACAATCAGTCACACTCATTGCACCTCTTCAGAGCACCCTGAACACCCCCATGCCATGTTTCTGTCCTCTATTTTGGACTATTGACCTACTTCATCCACTCCTTAAGTCACATGAGCACTACTCCTCCCTTCAGCCCCTTTTTGGGAAGCTAAGAGCCATTAATATGATTGCTACCTGACTGGTTTCTAACCAGGCAGGCCAGTTTCACTGCTGTCTTAATGACTACAAACAAGACAACTGAATTTTCCAGTTTTCTGAGTAGCCACTCCAGCAGGGGGTATGTGGAAACACTGGTGCACATGCTTGTCCATGGCCCTGCAGACTCCCAGCCCTTGCATCGCTTCGGTGGCTGGCGCCACTGAACATGTGCAGGGCACCTGAGCATGCAAACCAACCACCTTCACATGCCTTTTTCTTTTTCCTTTAAAAAGTGGCCAGCTGGCATGCCTAACTCTTATTTCTTCTCTCACATGACAGCACGACAGTCAGCCTCCCATTCCTATTTAACAGACTGCTAAAGCTTTTGTAAACCATCCTCTGGTAACACCAGGGCTTCCTGCATCACATTTCTTTTACTTCCTCTTTCACCGGACTTCCCATACACCCCAAATCCTCATTCCCATTTATCTTCCTCCTGTTCATGAGGAAGAGCTTTCAGAGTGCCAACTTTTTGGGCTGCACTAGGAGGATGGGCAGAGGGAGCTAGGGATATTATGCTGGAAGGTGTTAACGGCTACCATCAAATGGTTCTTTCATCTCCAGGCAATTACAGAGCAGGGCCTGCTAACCAGATGCAAGGAGTTCCCTCTTTCCCTTACATCTTCCTTCTGCATCCCAGACAGACAGAAATGCCATCACCTTCAGTGCAAGGCCCTATAAACCAATTATAGGTTTATTCTGAATTTTAAAAAGAAGAAACAGACTATTTTGCTTTTATAGCTGTCAGAAAGAGTTTGCAAACTAGCAGTGCAACTCTGAAAGAGACTCTTGTAACAGCTCCTGTCTGCTTAAGAGGTGGCTGAAAATATGCAATCTGGTTGCTGAAGTTTAACATTTGAAATTCTCAGAAGGTCTTATCACAATCATATGTACAAAAAAGAAAATTTTTAAAAGCTTCAAATACCTGATGAAAAGCATATGAGATTGGTTAGGTGCTTTCTACTAATTAGTACTGTTTTTATTATACAGGGCAAGAAAATGACAATTTTTTTCCTAAACTGGCAGTGAACAGCCAATTCAATAAGCTGCGTTTTTGTTTTCTGTGACAGGGCAGTGGAAAAATCTCTTTCATTTATTAGGTCTGCAGAGACCAAAACTGGCTGGGTGTCAAACCTGCTTTGTAAAAGCCCAGATCCATTCAGCCATGTGTAGATTCCATAATTCTTTATGACCTGTTCTCAGTATCAGCTTCACAAAAGATGAAACTTTGGTGTCTTCCAGCGAATGTTAGTGCAACCCTTTATAAAAGGGAGCAAAAACCTGAACTGACAGTTCAACACAGAAAGGAAAAAAAAACCCTAATGGCAGTGCCAAATTAAATTATTTTTAGATTTTTTTTTCCTTTTTTCTAGGTGAGTTTTGCATAAAGATATACAATGGGGTCTCCTACAGTGGTGGATAAGCAAGCTGTATAACTATGTAAATTTTAATAGCTCATTGCTCCATGCCCCACTGCATGCACCTATGCTTAAGTGATAGTTTCATCACCTCACTAGTGATTGCAGAGTATCCAGAATTTGTCATGGAGACAGACAAGGCAAGGCCTTAAGCTGAAAGGTCTGATGGCAAACTGAGACAGTAAAACCAACTTTTTTTTTAGGCAGATAGGGCTTTCAAGATAGAAGAAAACTAGGAGGGTGGAATGATTGATTTGCTTTTAAGTACAAGAATGGCGAGATGGCTTTGATGAACTGAATAAAATGTGCTGCCCTGTTAAAGACTAGTTCTCACATTGAATCAGGTGCACATTATATTATATCCAGGGAAAAAAACATTAAACTTCAATTTTCAATAAACACATCCAACACCACATTCTTAAAATTTTTATAGCAGAAGTTTATGAATAACAGCACTCATAACATTTTAATCACTGACTGTGAAACTGAAATAACTAATTAATAATTTTATTCAACTGAAATATTCTTGGCTATGCTAAGATTCCTCTGTATCTGTCTATACTGACAGCTTTTGCTTGAATTGTCCCATTTTTTTGGCAATGGATTCTATTGCATTCTCTAAGGTAAAAAGAACTGCAAACTAACTCACAAATGTTTCCCACATTATTAAGTACTGAAAATAATCATTTTACCATTAAACCAAGGAATTCTTGTGAAACATGCAATATGCTTCACATATGCTAGAAGTCTAGTATCTTCATTCCATACTCAGTTTGCAATCTTGCATGTGACACATATGTAAACATTAGTAGTCTTAACAACACCTTTCCATGACAGCTACATGTATTTATCAAGACAAATAAACATGCACACATGCACATGATTTTCTTCAAAGTTTAATAAGATCTGCAGGGACTTTAAGTCACCGGAAAGTACATGTGATTTTTATCACCACCACATAAACAGCCTTCTTTAATACTCCTCTCTTCAGTATGCAGTCTGCAGATCACAGGAGCACAGAGACTCTGAACTTAAGTTTCATTTTCACAAGAGCACAGGGAACGTTACACAGCACCATATCTCATACAAAGAAGGGAATCTGTGCTCCTCACACGCAGGTTTGCTACAATTCAAACTTCAGCCATAATTTGCTGACAGTTTTAGGGTAAGGAGTAAAAATTTTAGAAGTAAACAAATGCAGCATTCATGAACACAACAAAGAAACAATTTAGCACTGTTTTAGGAGTATGATTCTCAAATATGGCTCATTTAGCGTTTTAGAAATCTGCTGCAAAACATTAAAACTCTATCCTAATCTTTGTCCCTTGCTTGAAGCAAAACAGCTTTGTGTTGCCTCTAAAAATAGGGAGGGAGTAGTGGGGGATGGGAAGGGGAGTGAGTAAGAGGATAAGTGGGAGCGAGAACTGATACACCATACTGGCAGTAATTTTTAAAAGACCAGTGACTGGTATTCTTAATACTATGGCTTTCCTAACAAAGTCAAGCACTTTCTCAATTTTCAAATAAAAAAGGTCATCCTGTACTTTTTATTTTGTACATGCACATGCAAAGGAAAAAAGGAAAAGTTTTGTTTCATCTATTACCAAAACCATCATTCTGCAGTCAACACTTTTAATGAAATACAGGCCACATGATTAGTCAGAAGAGATTCATGGAAAACAAAGGAAATCTGTATGCAAATACAATACCACACAACTAAAACCAAAAGAGAATCCTGCTTAAGCACCTCCAAATATTGTCCTACAAGGTTTCCTGCAATGGCTTCCATTCACCCCAGCTCCACAGCAATTACCAGCAACTGTAGTAGCCACAGCCCCAAAGATGAGAAAGTATACTAATATCATCATTAAAGCACTGACTTAAGTATTCTAAGTATCAAATGTGTCACCAATATAGTCCATGTGTGTTAGAAGTCTTAAGAAGTCTTTTTGTTTGTTTTTTTTTTTTTTAGGAAAGGCGCAGTCAGGGATCTAGCAGGGAAGGCTACGGGTGATGCTACAGGTAATGCAGAGTTAATGACCAGCTGGAAAGACAAGTTATTTCAAAGCTACAGTGTTACAAACAAGATATGAAAGTAAAGTAAGTGTGTCTGCCACAGGAAAATTTGGGATGAGCCAGAGGATGGGCATGAGCATGGAGCATCACCAACACAACACTGCAGGCCTGGCCCTGGAGATGCAGAAGCAGCAACCCAACACTTTCCATGGCTTAACATTAGGCTGGGGCTTTATGTGAGTAAACATGACTCTAGAAGTTTTTTCAGAGAGTTATTTTTAAATACCTGACCATATGAGCTTCCTTGGAATAGGAAAAAAGGGGAGGCAAAACTAAACAGTCATTAAATATATATTTAAATACAACATTAAAAAACCCACAAAATATTTAAACTTACTAGAAATGTTCGCTTTCATTTTAATTTTAAAGTTGGCAGTGGACCTGGACCAAAAAAAGGTTATATTCTGACTGAGATGAAGCAGCGTGGATTTTCTAAAACCAGTCTTTAAAGCATATCATAAGAGGGGAGAAAAAAACCTAAACTTGCTCAGAATCTCTCACTTAGAAAAGTTGCAATTTGGGTTTGAGTTCTTACTCAGAGATGTGCTAAAATCACTCAGAGCTAGAAGAGCAGAAGTCGGAAAGGCAATGAAGTGAACAGGACAATGTGGCTGTACAGAGCCCAGTTAACAAGACCAATATCAACACGTTAGGTCAGGAGGTTTGACACAGAGTTTTCCCAAGAAGCATCTGCACTAAAAGTCTTAATCTACTTCTGTTTTAAAATATAGACATAAACACATCTAGATCTATGTAAATCATCCCCAAAGATGCAGTGGGATGCTCATGGTCACAAGCAATTACCATTATCAATAGAAAAGGCCGAGACCCAGAAAGAAAACAATTACATCTAATGGCATATTTTGGAAATACTGGTACTGTTTGACTGCTGGAAACCTAACAACAGTATTTTTCCAGCAGTACTTGTTAATATATTTAGAAACAAATTCCGTAACAATGCCTAAAATTACAAAGCAAGCAACTGCTTGAAAACATGCTGCAAGTACACAGAGAGAAGTATCTGTTTATCAGTCAACCTCAAATCAACTGTGTCCTTCTGTTTACTTGGGATTCTTTTACCTGTCACTAGCAATAATGCGTGCAAAAATTTGCATAGTTCTGTCACAGTTCTGGTTAATTTTCCATTGCTGAAGTTCTGATCAAAATTATTTGTCAAACAAAATGTTATGACAACAAAATAGTAAAATTTGACAATGGAACTGTAAAAGTTAAATATTAAAATTACATTACCTTATCTCCATATATGACAGTAATTAATAGCCATTGAAAGAATGGGACTTCTTCCTGGTGTGCACATTACCTTTCAAGGTTACTTATTCGCTTACTCCCTCATCTTCCCTTAGTTTTCTAAGTTTTGACTTTTATATCATTAGAAAAATGTATTTTTTTATTTCAAGGAAAGTACACTCACCCCATGTGTCAGAGTGGAAAACACAGACAGCTAAGCCTTTTCTCAAGTAATAAACTCCCAAAAAAAAACCCCTCAAGCCAACTCCCTCTTCCCCTAAACCCACCAACATAAGGAAAACACCAGAAAGACCCAACCCCAAGTGACACAGGTTAATACTTACAGGTTTACTCATTTTAATATCTGGATATTCAATACATTTTCATTTACTATGTGTACATCTGCATTTCTGGAACAACAAAACTTCTGTCCACATGGCAAAGCACTAAAAAAAATTCTGCTCTATCTGTTCTAGACTGGTTTCCTTTCTGCTACATACACACCATATACTTGAGATGATCTGATAACTTACTTCTGGTTTTGCACAATTACTGCAGCTAATGAAGTTTGTGGTTGTTTATTAGAGAGGGAAGGAAGAGCTACATCGGCTTTAAACCAAAAACTCTGTGATGCTGTATGAATCTTTCCTACGGTGGCCATTTTTAAATGTTCATTTTATTACAAAGCAGGAATTTATTTTACGAGCTTCTAGGACCTCTCTCAAAGGACAGAACTTAAAAACAAACAAACAAAGCAACCAAAAAACAAAAAAAAATAAAAAAAAACCCCAACCAACCAAGAAAACAAACAAAACAAAAATAACCTCCCAGAAAGAGCATGAGCACTCACACCACATGTACCATGTGTGCACTAATCATCCACAGAGACAAAATAAACCTCTCTATTACATACATATTTGAGTATCAGAAAGTTGTGTACTTACTTGTATTTGCAATATCCCTAAAGGTCCTAATCACATCCCAGAACCCTTCATTGTAACCAGCATTTATGTTAATGGTTAGACTAAATCCTCTTTGAGGTCTTTCCCAACTTAAATGACTGCTAGGATCTAAGGCAATGCATTTTGGGTTTCCTCACCTCAAACACCTGGTGAAATGCTGAAGGCAATGAACTGAGACTGATAGGGGAATGAAACGAAACATGTAATATTTACAAGAGAAGATTTGGAGTTCCAACCATAAATTAGCTTTCTACAGATTTTATTCCTTGGTATTTATAACCAGTTACAAGATAATAGTTAATTTGGCATGAGTGCAGCTGAGTATCTGCAGGACTTTAAAGCCATTAAAACCATCTGCAGACACCGAGTGGAAGTAAGTGATCCTTGGGCTACTTCTTTCTGCTATTACCCTTTTGTCTTGAAGAGGCACTGCTGCTTTTCCATCCATATAAACCTTTTCAGTGTTCAACAGAGTTAAGTTATAAAACTGAAAGAGGAAAAAGCACAGAAAACCCCTCACAAAATCACTTCAGCTCATCAAAACCAGGTTTCACATGACAATAAGGGCTCTGATCTCGCTCACTTTGTTTCCGTGTTAGTGTATCCCCAAAACCTCCAAACAACTTCAGCCCAAGAATAGAAAATCAAGCTCCTGAGTTAGGACCAAACTGAGCTTGTCTGAGGAAATCAGTTTCCTCACACAGATGAATTATAATGCATCTAACCACACAATTCCAACTGTGCTGCCCTCTGCACTTCCCCACAGTATTCACTGTATTCAATGTTTTGTCTTACTTCCACTGCCCATTGCATGACTGCATGCACCACTTGGTGCAGTATTCAGAAATGTTCAGTGTCGAGTATTATTTTCATAAAATAACTTTCTATGAAGTTACAAGTAAGCTGACCTGCTTCACTTACAGTATCATTTGTGTTTAGGATCAGCATTATACTCTCAACATGAGCAACAAGCAGGATCAAAACAGAGGTGATTATTATGGAAACTTAGGCCCTTATTTTCCACAGTACTTAGGAAATACATTCATATAAATATTCAAACCGCGTAATCTTCTGACTCAGAGTACAGTTTCTCCTTAAGAAGACTGAGCACTCAGCATTTTTGCAAATCAGACCAAAGCTGAGCACATGCAATCAAGATGAATACTTGGTGCCGACCTCCAAAAAGCTGAACAACATGCAAGCATCACATGGGAAGCTGGTGGCAGAGCCCAGCACAGAATTCAGTTCTTTACAGCTGCCTTGGTCAGGAGACTATTTTTGGACTTCAATACTTGCCTAATTCAGCTCTAGGCAGACACCTACCACAAAAACTTGGTGAAGACAGAAGCAACTGAAAATCAGATTTCATATTCATATTGAGATCTGTCAGCATATATTATGCTAACAGTTTGGCTTTCAATATTACCTTCTCCAATGTTTTGCCCCTTTTATGTGGGTTGTCAGCTTTACAGGCCATGATTTTTATGCATTAAATTTTATTTTATATATATTCATGTTTCTATATTTTTATGTATCTTATATAAAAACAGCTTTCTATGTTTTATATATCTACAAAAGAGTACAGCCAAATGTTATTTAAATATTAATCAATCAGCCTTTCAGATGGGGGAATAGGGGAACCAATTTTATAATTTAAGCATATTAAGTGTGAAAGAATGAAGTACTCATTTTGGAGGAAAAAAGGTTATTTGATGAAAAATTTCTGAACTAAATGTGAAATACATTAAAAATATACTGCTAATGCAACTCTGCTTTTTTGGCATCATATTTGTTGCTGAACTGCTCATTCATGAACTACCAGCATGAGTTTGAATACAAATGCAATGTTTAAATTACACAGCCCCAATTCAAGATGTCTGTGAACTAAAAAAAACAATTAAAAAAGCCAAATGTTAATCATGCAGGGGAACTCAGGGTTTCACACTCCTTTTAGGTTCCCTTCGAAGGACACTCACCCTACTTATGTGTAGTGAGCAAACACCGGATCCCATTACAGAGAACAGATTAGCAAACCAGGAGATCTATTGTGATCTATTGCTCTGAGTATGTATTTCACTGAGCAGGATGACTGGAAAAAAAAGAATGGGCAAAAAGTGATAGCAAATTTATTTTTTTTAAACTAGAGTTAGGGATCTTGTTTTAGGAGCAGAAAGTCCTGATTCCTACTCCTTGCTTCCAGGTCTGTTCGTATTTTGGTCTTCTGGGGTTTTTTTTTCAGTGGCCCTGGATCAAAATAACAAAGAAAGAATATTTTTTAAAAATTCATACAGGAACATTGTACTGCCCTTGCACAGCTACTGCTGGGGAGGAGAGACTGGACAGCAACCTCTACAGTTCATCACCTAAATTTTATCTGACCTCTGTTTCTGGAACATATTGTATCTTAGCGTATTACATGAAAACTATTAATTGTTCCTCCCCCCAAAAAATCAGATATGACCCTGTCAAATAACCTATATTGGTTCGTTTTAATTATATTGCTGTGTTTTAATTCCTGATTAATCAAGACCTTGGTCAGCCTTTACAAGATTTTATCTAAGGCTGGAGTCAGGTTTTTACGACTAGAACAAGCAACATCCTGTCCAAATCAACATTAAACTTCTCCTCAGTATATCTAAATTTTTCACATGTGACAATTTTAGGTGTGAGTGTAGGGCTGCTCAATTAAAAAAAAAAACAAACAACTACATTATCAGTACAGATGACTCTGCAGATAAACCCATGAAGTTATGGACAGAGATTGACAAACTAACCCAATATGTTTAACTACTTTGCTGTTTCATATCCTGCTGAGCCAGTACAGGAAAGGCAAGTGTTTCATCATCAGATCGAATTCACAACATAGTATTAATTTTTTTTAAAAAAATCAAAATACAAGAGAAATACGCTTTTCATTTTCTGTGTAGATAATTGCAAAGCTACAGTTTTCTCCTTGGGTTGCTTTACTTTTTCTTTTGTTACCTTCTACTATCACAAGCTTCTGATTTAGGTCCGACTTCTTCCCCCACCCTGCCTTGCTTTGATTTGTTTCACATCATTCCCAAGTGCCTTAATTCTCTTCATAATATTCATTGTTTTCAATCAGTTTTAATCTGCAATGTTGGTTTCCTGTTTAGAGCTTTTTTAAGCAATTCTTTTTCAAATCATATGGCTTATCATTTGTGCATTCCACACTTTCTGTAGTGTAAAATACACAAACTTACACAGTTTTATGGGCACCTAGCTTTAGAGAGGTTCAGACTTGATCATGCCATGAAACCTGCAGCACATTATTTTTTGGTTGTGTATTCTATCATCTTTTTTACTTCAAACAATGGGATGCAATGCCTTTTTTTTCAAAGTAGGGTGCACAACATCTTCCATAAGGACGTTGCCATCTCCATATTTAGAATGACCAAAGTAATGGTACTACCAGAGGGAAACTTAGTGTGTATTCCCCAGCTTGTAATCTCCCATGATATCCTCCTTCTCTCCTCTTCTTCATCTCTTGGGAGGGTCAACCACTCTCATCTACAGTGTGACTTCAGCAGATCTTCATCTTACACTCTGTCATAAACATTTAGAATTATTTCCCACAGGGCTGTCTGAAAAATCACAGCTAATTAATGACACCATTTAAACAAAGTCAGATGTCCTCAATAGGCTTAGGTCTATTTCAATTTTCCTATCATAAACTGGCATGTGAAGTGGGGTTTTATATATATCATTCACTTTGTTAGGAAAGTGAATGCTTTTCTGAAAAACCTAATCAATGTATACATACTTTTTTTCTTTGCTATACATTTATAACCTTGATCAGATGTCAATACACTGGAAACCACAGTCTAAAACGTCAACAATGGTTTCCCAAGAGATTCCTTAACTTGATTCTTGGCTTATTTTCATCTAGATGCCTTTTGGGGAAGCAAGTTCACTTCCTTCACCGCCATCTTAATTTCATTGGAATGGAAAGTGAACTGAATGGAAACCAGAAGATTCCAACCACAAAGAAAAAGAAATCAACTTCAAATGAGAAGCAGAAAGTGGCAGAAACTGGGGACTATAAGTGTTTTGCAGCAAAAGTTAATCACAGCTGTATTCAAATTAACACAGCTACAGAATTACCATCTGCATACCAGGCACGCATGACACGACAACTTCATCACTTTGCTCAAATTAAAGGCCAACATTGCTGAAGTCCTCCAAAATTATTTTGCTTTCAAAGATACATTAAATCCCTAAATTATGTCAACATTCATTGAAGAAGATGGTCACAATTCCATTAAAAAGTGGCTGGCTTGGTTTGCTGATGACATCACTTAGGAAGGAAGGTGCTTTGTGTTAGAATGGCTGGCACCCTGCATCTCTGCCAACTGACTCCAATTTATCTTTCCCACCTAAGTATTTTACATCATTATTTCTCATGGGCAAAAAGATTTGCCATTCATTAAAAGGGCATTATTAAATTAGTATCATAATCTGTCTCTGACTCACATAACTTAAAAAAATTAAATCAAAATATCAACTTTATTTTCCTTATTAATAAAGTGAATAAAGTAGCAAGGCAAGACAATGAAATAATCTCAGTCCACGGATATATAAACAACAGAAGCCATACTGATCCCTTTCATTAGTTAAGCAAAGATAAGAAATAACAAAAAAATGAAACTTAAATCTCAAAGTATTAAAAGACCAATTTGAAGATGATATTTTATTATAGTAGTTCTAAGATACTTTATACATTTTAAATTTTATTGAAACTTTAACAAAACCATAAAATCACAGAATCATAGAATCTCTGCAGTTGGAAAAGACCTTTACGATCATCCAGTCCAACTGTTAACCTCACTGCAGTATATTCACCACTAAACTATGTCCCCAAGCACCACAGCCACATGTTTTTTGAACACTTCCATGGATGGTGCTTCCCCCACTTGCTTCCCTGGGCAGCTTGTTCGAATGCCTGACGATCCTTTCAGTGAAGAAATTTTTCCTAATATCCAAACTAAACCTTCCCTGACACAACTTAAGGCCATTTCCGCTTGTCCTGCCCCTTGTTACCTGGGAAAAAAGACCTGCCCCCATCTTACTACACTCTCCTTTCAGGTAGCTGTAGAGAGCGTAGGAGGCTCCCTTGAGCCTCCTTTTCTCCAGGCTGAACAACTCCAGCTCCCTCAGCTGCTCCTTGTAACATTTGTGCTCCAGACCCTTCCCCAGCTCCACTGCCCTTCTCTAGACCTGCTCCAGCCCCTCAATGTGTTTCTTGCAGGGAGGGGCCCAGAACTGAACACAGGACTCAAGGTGCAGCCTCACCAGTGCCGAGTACAGAGGGACAACCCCTGCTCTTGTCCTGCTGGCCATATTATTGCTGATCCAGGGCCAGGATGCCATTGGCCTTCTTGGCCACCTGGGCATAGCTGGCTCATGTTCAGCTGCTGTTGACCAGCACTCCCACGTCCTTTTCCATTAGGCAGCTTTCCAGCCAATCTGCCCCAAGCTTGTGGTGCTGTTGTGACCCCCAAAAAATTGTAACTGAAAGCAATAAACATTGGTTTATCACTTTTGCATTTCCGACTGACATAATAAACCCTTTAAATTAAAACCTTTCCAAGGTAGTGACAATGTCAGAAAAAGATATCAAACAGTTCTAAGATTTGCCAAAAAGGCTTCATCCCATCACACAATAAACAAGTTTCTGATTTAATAGGAAAAACAACACATTTGCAGGCAAAGAAAATTCCACTTCTTCTCAATTATCTAAACAAACAGATAACATTACAAATATGAAGCAGAAGTCTTATGGGAAAAAGCAAACAATCTCCTCATTAAAAAATGCCCTTTGCTAAGCACTTTTACATACATCAGAAAAGTGACAAGCCTGCTGATGCCATTATGCAACCCTTATGCACATATACAAGTTGATTCTCATATACAGCAAAGTGCGATAAGATATAATCAATTACCTAATTAGTATAAAGACTCAAAGAAAATTCTTCCATGTGTTCCCAAAAAGAGAAAATGATGACATCAAGACTCTCTGCAAACCAACAGAGATATGAGAGATTTAGTTTCACATACCATCTGTGACTGTGATGCCAGACCGATGTTTCCCAGAAAGCTGAAGCATCTTTTCTCTACAACTGCATCTAAAAATTTTTTCCACTAGTGTATATGGAAAGAAAACCTCTCTGATCTGACACCTTGACACAAGTTACTTAAGTAAGTTTTACTAGCAAGAAATTTAAATTACTTATAAGAAGGACTACACTTGAATAAGAGACGTTTCAACCATCCTACAGAATGACATTTAGGGAATCCACAAAATAACAATAGCAAATAAATGAATTTTCAAGCTTGTTCTGAATTAATTTTTCTTCTTAAAAAGCTCTAGTCCACCATCTCAGACTAAACTTTGACTTTACTTATGACAATGCAATGTATCTTGAATGCACCTTTGAAATCTAAACTAAAATTATTAGTTACTTTAACAGGCACACAATGAATTGCTGATTTCCGTGGCAACCTTGGTTAACATATATTCCTTAAGCTAAAACTATTGGTAAAATAATACATTGTTGCTTAACAGTCATTCAACAAGCACTACACTATCAAAGCTTACTTTCCTACAGATTTATGCCATGTGGTTCGTTGACTTTGAAAAGCTCTTCCCATGCCTGAGACAGTGATGAAATCACCCTAACCTGTGCTTGCTCCTTTGTGCCTCACACCTTTTCTTCCTCAGTTCAGCCACTAATAATGTCTCTCTTCCTGACTTAACTTTCTGTTGTTATAAATGTCTTTAAGATCTTTATTTCTCCTCCCTTTGAGATATTTGTCACTATTTACTGAAAAGGGCTAATAATTTAACAAGCAATGAAACCCTGAGACAGGCAGAGAGCGTAATCTTAATAATCGCTTTTAATGCAAAAACAAGTTTACACATTGAACTTCTAAGTTTTCAATGATCACAAAATTCCTTCAAAGAGAAGGCTATCTTGGTATGTTGGATATAAAGAAGAATTTCTTCATGGAAAGGGTTGTTAAACATTGGATAGTGGCATCACCATCCCTGGAGGTGCTCAAGAAACAACTTAGCGTGGCACTTAGTGACAAAGTGGTGATCAGTCAAGGGCGGGACTCTGATCTCAGAGGTCTTTCCAACCTCTGGTATATAGGGGAAAGCATGGCACCTTTTCTCTCATTTGCGTTGCACTACACAGAGAACAGAAGATGCACTGAATCACAGAAAGCCCGAAATTCTGGAAGCACTACTTTGTCTGGAAGTTGAATCTGCTACTGGTTTTGACCTAACTAACCCCTTGCTAAAACTTTAAAACAAAGCAATTGTTCTTCAAAAAGTGCTAAACCTCACAAGTTAATGCTTAAGCTTTCCCCTAGGCTTTAACTCCATCAACCAGCAGTGTTAATTAGACTGAGCTAGGTAAATCCATCAGGAACACACCTTTAAAGCCTGGACTAGACAAGACCTAACACTAACATAAATTGAATGAATTAATTTATTAGCATGCTTATTAGCATAACCACCCAGCAAATATCCCACTAGGCTTGTAAGCATTAATGCCTATAAGGTGCAATAATATAAACAGATTAAAGGTTTATTGTAACAAAAATAGTGGTGACACATTGGGCTAAGTGAATGCACACTGGTAAACTCAATATAAGATTTACCTTTAATTGGACACAGGCTACCATCTCCCAGCATCACTTAAATTTTAAAGGTCTAACTTTAGTATCTCAGTGGTATTATGACATTATCTCTACAACAAAACCTTTAGCAAGTTATTATCTGTGACCAGCTTGGGTTCTGAACTGATGATGACAATTCTGTAACAGGTAAGGTCGCTGTAGCCAGCACAAATGCAGTGCTGGTGAATGGCATTGCACCCACAGCACCCTGCATTCCTTCTAAGATGGCCTAATTTTTTACTGAGGGATCACCTATGCTGTGTAACTACCGCAAATATTGCCAAAAAGAATACATGTAACAGGGTAATATTATGCACAGAAAACAGGTTTAAGTGACAAACAACAACTTGCTCACATTGCACCAACGTGAGTTCTCCAGACTAAGCAAGACTTTAAGACTAATTCTAACTGAGAAGAAAGGGCAGCTCATTGTTCCTTGGACATTTCAGCAACATGTGGGTGAACAGTTATGGACAGGGGCACAGTGGGTGCCATACAAGCAGAAACCTGTATTCTCCTCTTACTACAGTTTCAGGTGCAAAACTCCCAGAACCACAGGATATAAGAGCATCCACAGTGTACTGACTACTTCAGAGATGAATACAAGGAGGATTTATTCATCCAGTATTTCTGTTTTTTAAAAAAAGCTATATAGAATAATTCCAGATTATTTTCTGTGCAAGTTCTCCAGCTTTTTGCAGTTGTGCAGTTTTATTTGAGGTTATCACACAACTGGGAAATCTTGCTCCCTGAAGCTTCGAGCAGATTAAAATGCTGCGATTTTTCTAGAACTATCTTTTTGGAAACAATCCTTACACTCAAAGCCCTCTAAGGATGTCAAGCATGTGACAAGCCCCTATTGTAGGCTCGTCTTCCATCCATTTCCTTTATAAGGGCAAGGTTTTCCAACTGTGAAACAATCTAAAGCATGATTATATATTTTAAATGTCATGTTAAAATCCTAATTAAATTGCTGAACAATTATTCAATTATTTCTCCCTATCTTTTGCAAAATAATGTAGATTTCAGTCTCCCTCAACCCACACTACCACCTTTCAGAGTTTAAATCCAGAACTAAATGCAATGACCACACTACACAAAGTTTAACAAATGCATACTTTAATTGTTTTCTATTTTTTTCATCATCCAACAAGAAGTCCAAGTAGACTACAGATTTTACAGGAGGAGAATTTTCAGTAGACTATAGAAAACAATGTCCTAATAGTTCTTAGCTACATTTTAGAAACCGTAGTATACATAAAAATTCTCCTGCAAGTTTACCACAACATGACACAAAAAATAAACAGAAAAGACACAGCAGTACTGTAACAAAACAAAACCAAAAGTATTTCTACAGACTGGCCTTCTCTTATGCAAGTTAAGGCCAGATACCAGTTGTATGCATGTGGCTTCCCATGAATAATGTAACCAACAGCAGAATTCCAGTCTTATCAGAGACCTGAATGCTTTCCCAAAAGACAATGTACTCAGTTTCTCTTACTACTGAATCTTTCTTGCCTTGTCAAGTCATGAAATCTTGGCTCCAACCTGATGAATGCCAAGACTTTATAGTATTTGAAAACAGATTTTCTAACATTGGCTATAACATTATGATTCTTATTCATTAAGCAAAACAATAAAACAAAATTAAGTAGCAATGCAAAAAAGTGGAAAACAAAACCTTTAAAAGGCACTATATTCACCATTCCTTTACTGATTTAATATCATTCTAGAAAACTTAAGAGACTTTAGATACGCTGATCTCATTCATCAAGCAGAAGGCACCCATTTCTAACTTTAAGTTATAATCTGAAGCCCAGCAGAATTTTGGGGTTGGGACAATGGGTGCACTGGTATTGTGGTTTGGTTTTTAATATAATGGTCTACAGAGTAAAAAACAAACAAATACATCACCACCAGCCTCCAAAAACCAAAATTTAAGATGCTAGAACAGTAATTATTTTTCATTCCTGACTACAGCTGAAATAGCTCATCCTCACAGCCTCCTGCTCTTCTACATACATTAACTGTGGCTGGAGCTAAAAAATGCTTTAAGTCAACTGAAAACAAGAAGCATTCTGCTGTATTTTTAATTTTTCCTGTATCTTTATGGCCAATCTTTGCTTGCAGCCTTTGCAAGTCAACTGTTTCAAGCAGATGGGAAATCAGCACAGTACTCAAAATAGAGGCAAAAAAAATTTTTTAAGGCAGTGAAACGAAGAAAGCATTACTCTACTGAATCTTAGTTACGCTAAAGAGCACTCTCTGAAGATCCTATGAAACACAACTAAAAGACTTAAAACCTGAATAAATAAATACAGGCTAGAAGGATAGGTATCTTGCCATTTTACAAGACAATTATTGCAGTATTAATTTTCCAATCTCCTTCCAAAAATCCAACTCAAATTCTAACTCACTCTCTTTTTAAAGTTATCTGTGATGAATTCACCCTTTCAACATTTGTAGCCTTATCACCAAATAATGGTACATAGCTGTACTTAACTCTTTAACATACCACTATTATGTCCAAAATTATGTTCTATATTTTTTTCAGAAGAAAAAAAAATTGAGTGAAGATACTAGGAGTTTCAGTCCCTCTGCAGAGAATATAACTGGAAAAACTATAAAACCTAGGGTTTTTTTCATCATTCTGCAGAATTGGGGCAGGGAAGGCAGTGTGTATGCACAATACTAAAGAAATTCCAGATCCCTTTTCATATTAAAAGTTTATTTGAACAATCATTTTAGAACCACTGCATAATTCCTCAAACCTCACTGTTGCCTAGTAAACCTGCAGAAAATAGAGCATTGCCACCTATCCCGAAAGTGGGCAAGAAATACACGTTTCTGGTCTCTTCTCATTTCTTTGTAGGACTATTCCCTATCTCCATCCTGGAAAGCCAGAAAGAATAAGCACATTACAAAGGAATGTAACTGCTTAACTCCATGGCACATTCTGTTTATATTTCAGTCTTCATGGAAACGAAAATCACCATGCCTTCTCAATAATTTCATCACGCTAAAACTAAATTACTTTCTTGCGAAGAAATGAGGAACACACAAGTGACGCACCACAGAACTGTCTGCACACACACTATAATGACAACAATCGCTTCACGAATTCTTGAAAACCTGTAGGGTTTGATCTTTCTCTTTACATTTTTGCACCAAAGGACATGGCTAAGAACATGGAAGTGTACAACAGTTACGTAAGAGTGAACATGGGGAGCCAGGAATTAAACTGCAACATCTCTCATGCAAACAACTACCATGTTCTAGATCAAATTAAACTTGTTTCCACAAAAATGAACTATCCCCCTCATTCTTACAATTATATTTCAGGAGCTGGTCCTTAATGCAGCTAGATATAAGACATCAGTACATAATAAAGACTTGAAGGGTTGCAATACTTAGCAGAGAGACTAGAGGTTAAGAAGGCTAAATGATGCTCTCAACATAAGCAAGCAGCTTCAAGAGATACTAGGGGCTGTATTTCCACAGAAAACTTTTCCTTCAGACATGAAACGAGTAACCTTAGGACCTTTCATTAACATCCCGCATACTACACATGTATTTGATATTGGAAGTTGTGTCAACATGACTTCAGTAAAGTTATCTTGCTTTTCAATAAGCACAGTCAAAAGGAAATTTCTCACAAGGATTCTAATATTTCAGTTACATTAACTGCAAATTCATAAATCTTCTTCTAGTCTCCAATGCCAATTCCACCCCACCCACACTCCACGGAGAACTTAGATAAACAAGCCAAACAGGCAAGAAAGTCTCACACATTTGAGCTTGGTATATATTAAATGCACTTTATGCAAACATTCTATTATGTAAACATTTATGAATGATTTCTTTATACTTAAATTAAAAATTCAAATGGAAATACAAGGCTGCATAACACAAAGGTTGTTTTAATTAGTGCAGAGAAATTAATTTGTGTTAAATGTCAGCCCATTTAAACAACCAGAGCCTATGTTTGGGTTTTGGAAAAAAAAAAAAAGGGCCATATGACAGTATTGGTGAGAAAAGCAAGATGCCCATACCAAGCACATTAAGAAATACGGAGATGTCTCACTGCAAAAAGACAGTTTTAGTTTTAGCAGTATTTTGGCATGGGTGGAAATGAATTTGCATTACAGCAAGCAAGTACATTCATCTGAAAAGCAAAACCTATAGACATGTAGTCTGTATTAGCAATAATACATACCAAGTTGATCCAGCAAGACCTTGCCATTTGGAACAGAATATTTTCGTACTCCAGCTACACAGATCCCAGAGACTCAACCCACATTTCCCGATTTCTACAACAAAGGGTGTCATTAGCTACCAGCATGATCAGGAATGCAGTACTACAGTAACCATACTTAAAGAAACCTTTCATCTAGTTCGGGAAAAACAAAAGTATGGCGAGACTGGTATGACAAGTTAATCAACTTTTAAGCTATTAACCTTAGCTTCAAACAAGACAGGTCAACTAGTAAGCACACACATACAGAACCTGTGCTCAACTCAAGTTAATACAAGTATTAAATGTTCGGTTTAGTCTGCTTATTCTAATTCTCTACTTCCCTTTGTTTTCATTTGATTCATATATCAAGTAATGCATAATTTCAAAAGATTTAGCTGCTAAATAAAAGTCTCAAAAGACATTCTCTTCGCTACAACTCCAGCACCAGATTCTTATTAAGAGCAGACATTCAAGAGTTATTTCACGAATATGCTGCTGCTAAAAAATCTGTGCTGTTAGGTTGGAGTTACGACTTTTCTGGGTCTTATCTTTTTCTACAAGTTGTGTTTAACTGTTGCTTTTAATAAAGCATTAAAATATTCTTCTATACTCAGACACAGTTGAGTCTTGTAATTCCTAGTAATCTTATGACTTTTAATTCCTTACATTCCTGTGTGCAATTTTGCTATGCCACAGCTAGTCTAGCTGCAATGGGAGCCAAGACCTCTCTATACTGACCCTGTGACTATGCCTCCTATTGTTACATCTTCTGCCATCTTAGTATGTTTTACTAAAACAATACTACTGCATCTATTTTTACTTTAGCTTATCCCTATAATTGCCTTTTTCATTAAGTACATAATGAAAACAATGTGCACAGATGAGTAAATTATCAATACAAACAAGAAGAAATCCCGTAGACTTCTCATGTAAAACACAGAAAAACTGTATAGTATTTTTGAAAAAAACTGTGGACTGGGGTGAAGGGGGGGTAAGAACCAACAAACAGCTGCTGAAGAATATCATTCCTGCTTCACCTGACCAGAGTACATAAGATGGGGTATTCAAGAAATGTCTTCCAGCAATCCCACAAATTGTCTTGCCTGGAACAAACCTCTGTTTCCAACTCCGTTCAGACAACTAACACCTCTCCTTACATACCCAGGGTAGCTGTGGTACTGCCATTGATTCCTTGACTACACGTATGCACTGAGCTTCTAGAGATCACAGGTTAAGTAGTAGAGATAATCCTGTTGCAGTTATCTGTAATTTGTTCACATAAATGTTGATTATATTGGCCAGGCTGGTGGAATAAAACCACTTGCTGTTCTACAGCATGACTGCAGCGCCCTGTGTGCAGTTCAGCTAAAAAAGAGCAATGAAGGTGGTATTCCTGGCAAAGAACTCCATTTTCCTTTACCTGCAGTTCCTTCTGTATTTTGTTTACCAAGGTGTTCCATGAACCGCTGTATCAGTAAAATCTGCAACCTTCAGGTATCTTATGTTCTGAAAAGCTTTTTGTTAGTTGCTAAGATTAATAACAAGCATTTGCATATCTGCTTATTTAACGTCAGAGAAATATAAAGGGGAAAAATATCTGAAGAACAACTGAAGTATGATTTTATGAAATCCTGATTAATTTTAAATTTTTTAATGTTTTTCTACATGAAAACTGTAGAACTCCTCAGATTTTAGAGCACTCTTCTTCTCATCAGCTTGCTTTTCATTAGCTGTTTGATTCTTAGATCTCTAAACAGCCACTCCAGAAGTCAAGCTACAATTAGTCACTGAAGGTGTTTGCTAGATGAAATTAAGAGAATTCCAGTTGCATCCTGATTAAATCTACCCACCCCAAACAAATTAACTTTGCAATGAAAGTAATCAAATATATTTGCCTTTTACAATTTGGATAAAACTTTTGGTTTTCAGCATGGTTACCTACGGAAGCAACACATTTCACACTGCAATATGCTTGCCAGCTGAAGATTTTGGGCCAACTGGCCAGTGCCTATTAAAATTGAAAAAAAGAGAGAAGAACATTCCAGATAGCTGAGAAGTTTAATGAAAATCAGGAGAAAGTAACTCAGACATCCTTAAACTCCCTCGTTTTTCTTTTTTAAGCAAGTATTTTGTTCATTCTCAAAGACCCTATTCAGAATTAAAGTCTCTGTTTTACAAGGTTTACTAGAGAAGTTGATGACACTCTGCAAGGGTTTCCTATTATTTTTCAGACTGCTGTTTGCATAGTAGTGATTTCCATAGATTTGGAAAAAATGATAATCTTCTAGTACAGATCATAATAATTCTTTTCCAACAGTTAAGCACATAATACACACATACTAGAATGAAAACACCTAACAATGAAAAACTTTATTATGCCTAAAAACTTCAGAAAATATTATATGCAAAAAATCTGTCATTTCAATATTTGCTTTTAAAAGAATGAAGTTTCTAGTAATTTTAGGGCATTTGTTTGTCAAAGTTGAATATGGCCCAGTGTGAGCCAGGCCACTGAGATGAAAATGCCAGGCATACCCAAAAACATCAAATCACAGTGTCTTTTCAACACAGTCTCAATGTCAAACAGCAACAATGAAAAAAAGAAATAAAACAAAGACCTATTGAGGTCAATGGGACATTTCAAATAACACTGCTATGTACTTTCTAATGAGACTTGTTAGCAACCCTTACAGTTCAACTGCCTAACTACTTTAATCATAAAGGATCTTGAAAGCTTTTCAAGCAGAAGTGCCTACACCTCAGTGGTTTACAGGATACCTTTGATACTCAGTAGAGGAAATCCCCATGGGCTACATAACTGTTTTCATTTTGTCCCACAATATTCTGTTCACTTTTGGAAGAGGTATGTATATGCTGTTAAAGTCCAAATTTTTCTCCTCTCTTGCATTCCTGCAAATTTTTGGCAGCATACCATGGTCATAACCAGCAGTTACAAAGTGGGCTCATTTCACCACCAAAGCATCAATGGAAATGTCACAATGATTTTAAATGGCTAGCAGAAAACTCTTTCCTCCTGCAACCTCTCAATTTACCTTTGAAAAGACACCATATGGGTCAGAAGATCACTCACCTCCAACCATGACACACTGGTTCTAAAAAAAAAAATCAGGATTAGCACAAAGCTATAGCGGCCAATACTACACAATTTGGTAACAAAGAGAATAATCTTCTTAAGTCTTGGACAAGGGAGAACACCAGGATTTCTCCTGCCCATCCAAACACTTAAAACCCAAATTGAACCATGCATCATATCAAAGACTGATGGCAGACAATTGTCTAAATCAGCTGAAGAGAACTTTGTAGTTCAGTTGAAAAATTTAAGACATCAGTGCTACAAATCAAGATTAAAACCTCATCCCACTTATTAAACCCCAGAACATCCCTGCTCATATTATTAGAGAATGTAAATTAGGTTACACACTCGAGACTTTGAAACATGGGAATGGCAGTTTGACAGTCATCAGTGCTGCTTTGGATATTCTACCATGTCATGCAAATGCATTATGATTAAGTTTTTTACCTATGTAATATCATTCCTTCATTAACTTTATCTTCTTTACTGTTAAGAAAAACAAGCTGAAAAAGGCAAATGAGTAAAGTAACCAAATATAAGTAGAACAGGACCCTCCCTCCCATTGAATAGCAACTTCCAGATGATGAAGTTACTCTTTTATTCACATGCTCTAAAATCATTGCCATAGGAAAATTTCTTCCGGCAAAATGTTTTTCTTCCTCAAGATGCCAAGTACTTCTTTCAGCATTAAAGCTTTGGTCTAGGGAGCCTTGAACTCTGAATTTCCTTTTTTACTCTTCCTCCCTTCCTGCTTCAAAACAGAGAAGCACAGAACAAAGGTTTATGCTACAAGACAGTTCACAAATGATGGTACCACCAGAGCAGGATGCACACTACATGCCTCTGCCTCAACTGGAAGGACATACATAGCTTCACCACACTTCAAGGACCATTGCTAGTTTTATTTAGTGTCCCTAGTTCTGGGACTGGGGGGATAAACAAATCAGTTGACAATTGTCATGCTTTTAATTTCCCCATGTCTTTCAACTTCTGTCTTATCTTTTTCTGGTCACAGGACAGACCATAGCTGTTCACACTGAGTACAGTAAGAGGGGTGTTCTGTGGGAATCAGCCACAGCCCTCATCCACAGCTGCAGGTTTCAACTGATCCTGCTTCAGGAAGGTTCAGGGCTGCAGGTGTTACACAATCAGAGAGATAATCTCAAAGAGAGGCCAATACTGTCTGAAATTCTCTTCTCAATTCTTCAACTTGTGTGGAGCTATCCCTGCCATCCCACCCTCCTCCCCAAACTGGGGAAATTACACCAGAGACACGGTGACATCTGAAACACAGAATGGCTGAGGTTAGAAGGAACTTCTGGAGATCATCTAGTCCATCCAACGCACTGCTCAAAGCAGGGTCAGCCTGCTGCACAGGACATGGCCCAAATGGGCCTTGAGTATCTCCAAGGATGGAGACTCAGCAACTTCTAAATGCAACAAAGTAAGTAAGTTTTTCATTTATTATGAGCCCATCAAACACTATTTAGACATTCATGCCCTGCTACAGTTTGAACTGTGAAAGATTCATCCAGCTTTGGGATTGTATATGCCTCAAAGACACCCAAAAAGATCATGCTTTGCTGAGCACAGTCACCAGACTCTTCAAGAAAAACTTCCAAACTCTATATTCACATAATCTACAGGCTAGAGCTCAGTGGTTCTGTATGGTGTGATTAAAATGTCCACAGAAATGTTTACACTTTCTAAAGAAAGACTTCCCAGAGTAAATAATCTTTAACAGGGAACTTTCTTGAAGAGATACCAAAGTGAAGGAAGAAATCCCCTAATGGTTTTGAAAAAGCAGCGCTTTTTTAATACTACAGAGACTAGACAGGCATGGAGGGTAAAACTACACTGGTGGCAGATTTCAGACCTGTATCAGACACCAGTCTTAGAAGAAGGAAACAACATTTTTACCAAGAAGTACCAGCATATCAACAGTATCATCACAGAAACAGTCACACTTTGATTCACTCGAAGATGAAGGACGCAGACCTGACTCCAAGGTATGTAATCCTCCAGGTATGTAATCCTTAACAACCTCATAGAACTGATGTAATTTTGACACAGGAGGTGTGCCTGCTTAGAAAAACCCTCATGAATTCTCTTATCCCCTTGTTTAGCCAGCTCTGTGACAGCAAATAATGCTGGGCCACACCTGGGCATCTTTGATCTTTCCTGCTTTAGAAAGAAGAGTAACCACTAGCCAAGACAGATGCATGAAGTGGGTCAGAGCATTTCTTCATGGCATGAAGTTTCTTTCAATCAACAGATACCCTGTCTCATGGAGCTGGCTCTTGCAGCCGCAGCATGTGACAGAGGCAGCTTTAAAGCAGGACTCTGGTACTGAGACAGCATCTCAGAGTCACACCAGCACTTCATGAAGTTTCCTTCATGAAGTTTCCCACTAAAAATCATTTTAGATAGCTATTGTGGATTTTTCAGAAAGCCTCACAGCCTTCCCACAAGTCTCCATTGAGAGTTTAGAAATGAGGAGGGGTGGAATGTTAGAAAACAGGCCCTCTGAATAACTGTCATACAACAAGAGGCATTTCAAAGACCAAATACTCTGGTTTTAACTACCCTGCTCCTTTAGGGCTGCCCCTAGGCCACCAACAAGACAGGACCTGCCCATTCTGATAACGAAATAAAAACCTCAGGAGCAGTCACAGAGAGGACCCTCCAGCACACACTCAACCTCAAGCACTTCAGCAGCCTAGCACTTGCCTGGCACAGGAAAGGCATACAGCCGAGGCAGATCACAAGATGGTTGCCTAGAAAAGAGGAGTCTGCAGGGCAAAATTTACATATGGACATTCTCAGGCTAAGCACCTACTGACTGCTATCTCCCTCAGACCTTGGTACCAAGAAAAACAAATCAAAGCTAACAATCTATGCATTACATCATGGTAAAACACAAAGAGCTTAACAAGAACTTCCCATTAAAAGTGACTCCTAACTACCTCCAGGTAAAGAGCAGAGTACAGCTATATGTGACAAGGGCACAACTGATGCTACTGTACCTTTGTTGGAGGGCAAAGCACATGCACCAACCCTGGGCAGCTGTGCACATCTGGCATCCTGCATGAACAGCTACCATGGGCAATCTGGGCATGCACCCAGCATACCAGGTTTCAACTCAAACATCAACACAATGAAATCATTACGTAACAAGAAATTGCCTTTAAAAACCAAAGCCAAAAGCCAGTAGATTCAAGAGGTCTGCTAATGTCACAGAAATAGCACTAGACTGAAAATATGTTGCTATTTTCAAGTACTTCTAATCTTCTCTATGAATTACATGTAAGAAACTATGAACCAAAAACATGAAAGCTTTCAAAATACAAGCAACTCAAACTTCATTCAACACTTTTTCAGCCTGAACACAGGAATAAATTTAACCATATTAACCTTTTTAAGTTAACTGTCTGCAGTTCTGCAATTGTACTTTGATAATCTTCAATTTGCTGTGTCCATAGTAATCAGTTACAAAAGCTGGGCTTCCTCACATGTCATAAGTGCTGAATCAAGGAAAGAAAATTAGCACACCTAATTTCCAGCTCAGGAGATACCCCTTTTTAATAAGCTACATGTTACTCTCTTATATGTTATGAAAATGTTTTCTTTAAATTAAAAAAAAAAAGTCTTTAATTGCTGCTTTGAAAATCAGGGCTCATGAAAAGTCCATATGTGGAAATGTATTTATTCTCATTTTTAAGTGATTCCACATGTACAGTTACTCAAGTGTAAAAACTTACACATTTTCCAATACAGCAGACAAAACACTAAAAAGCTGGAAAAATGTTGTAATAGTAGGAGATTTATCTAAGAAGAAAATCATGGCAGTCAGTGTTATGATTTTTACAGTACTAAGACTACTAAAATTCATGTTCATACAGTGTCCAAAAGAATTATACTATAGCCTTAGAAATAAATATAAACAAGCAGCAGTTTCCAAACAGTGGTCCAAAAGGCCATGGTTGGCACATGGTTCTATTTAGGGTACTTTCCCTATAAGTCTCCATTAGAAATGCACAGTGATCCTGAATATACTGAAGGAGGAGAGCTGTTCCATTGCTAAAATATTCTGGAATACCCTGGCTCAATTTGAGTTAATAAAAAGAAGAAAAATTATGTTTAAGATGTGAAATAGTTAACCTTTTCTTTCATACTTATTCAATAGCTATTAGAGGTTCTATAGAAACAGTACCTAAGTAGAAACTAGTTATTATTTAATAATATTTTTAAATATATCCAGGCTGTTTGGCAAATTGGTGTCTTTGGAGCTGTGTTCCTTTTTTATAATCTGCAAGGCAGAGGCTACTCATACTAATCAATTATATAACCCCTTTTAAATCTGAAAAGCAAATATAAACTCTCAAGTTTTTCAAGACCTGAAGGCCCTCTCATTAATTAGCCTCCTAAGCCCATTAAAAGATGTTTTTTGAACATCACTCAGAAAATGTTTTGTTTAAATTACTGCTCAGGAAACACTACTCTATTCAATATTTAAATTCATACTTTAAACAACTCACTGAAATTCTACTGCAGAATTTACTATTCTCAGCAAGCAAATCAGAAGCATTATTTTATTCCTTAAATAGCCCTCAAACTCCACACCAAAGAGTAACAGATTTGTCAGAACTGGACTATCTTTCATTTACTTTTACATGACACACAGAGGAAGCAAGCAGGAAGTTATTCCTTAGCTTGAGCCCAAGAAGAGAAGCAATTTCTGCCCATCTAAATCATTATGGTAACACATATCTTTGTGCTGAGCTGGCACACCAGCTTTTCAGGTAGACACAATGCTCATTCCAATGTGGCATGGATCTGTAGATAATCCAGTGTGTAGTGGACCATAATTTTATGCCTGGCTGACAAATAAACCCATGTTAAAGGGTCTCTTCATCTTCACAAACAGTAAAACAAAAATAACCAAAAATACAACACGTTCCACTAGTGTTCAACATTCAAAACCTATCAGTGGTTAAAGACAACCTGATTGCAAAGACATTCACAGAGCCATAAGGGGAGAAAAGGAAGGTGCCTGAACAGTCTCACCCACCTCCAGAGGGATGTAAGGCATTTCAAATTGCTAACAATTTCACTACCATTATTGCTATTAAACTTCCTATGGCCTCATAACTACTACATCCTGGCAATAATATATTGCTCCAGAACTGAGCTTTTAGTCTTCCTGATACCTACTGCATTTACCTTTGAGTTTGTCCACCTGATTAAAAGCCAATGCACTTTGCCAAGACACACACCTAAGACAGGCAGTATCTATGAATGTTTGTATCTATGTATGTATGTATGTTTCAGACCATTTTTTACTGATTTGTCAGGTTTACACTGTACTATCAAAACCTGATCTTTCTTCCTAATTCAGCTACACATAACTTTCTTCATTGCTTATAATGTATAAAATAATTCTACCAATGATCCATTATGAACTCTTTCACTAAAGAAGACACAAAACCTTTGCACATGTTCACTGTCCACCCAGAAACATAATCACAAAATAAGAATAAAACTTTCATTCCTTAAGTTTCAGAAAGTGTTTATTTAAGGTTAAATTATTATTTTCTTCCTGTAACGGCAACTTTTTCAAAGTTAGTTAAAATGTTTGCTGTTACAACCTCTACAGTTGCTAAACACTTTCTGGGTACAAAGTCACAAGTTCTGCGGAATGTTGCTCTGTGTACTCTGCCTCTGCCAGCTCAACTTCCCTAGGTGACACACACACCATACAAACACCAGGTATAAGTGGGGAGTTAAAGGTCTGTGCTTTTAAATTTTGTTATCTACAGAACACACAGCAGGTTCCACTTGACCACTCAAAGCATCATCTTGTGGGTTTCCTATGACCACAGCAAGTGCCACGTCAGTGCATCCCTTCCGTGCAGTCAAAAAGGTTTAAAAGATAATCCAGTAAGTCAAGTAATCACAGGATTTGTACAGAATTTAATAAAAAAACAGAACAAGGTTTCCCTACTCTATGATACAATGAAAAGGCATGTCAGCACTCCCTCAGTTTTAAATTCATAACCTTTAAAGAAAGTGATGCAGATTTTTTTCCCGAGTGTTATTCCAAGTAGTATTACTCTAAATAAACACTGTGTTTCCATTAATTTATGGTATTAGAAAACAAGTATATATGGTAGCATGTTCTTTTCTATTCCTTGTCAAACAAATGCAACAAATTTCAGTTCTTGAAATAAGTGTCCTTGTGAACTAGGATTTCAAAAAAACAGATTGAAACATTCAGGTTCGTCTTACACATTAAGCAACTAATAAGACATATGTTAAAACTGAAGACTGAGATAACTGCCTGAACATTCCTGCAAAACTTAAATTGTGCTTCATAATATTTGGAAAAGCCCCAAATGATAGCACATGAAGCCTCCTGACAAATGAGACCTCTTCAAGGGCAACACATCCCATGTCTGACAAATTCTGAAATGTACAAAGGGGCAACCAGCAAAGATTGCTAAACTTGCTAAAGAGATCAATACCTTTGCACAAGCAGCACAACCTGGAGAACTAAGCATGGGGCTGGCAGCAGCAACCCTTCAGTTTAATGCTGCTGCAGAAACAAAAACTTGTTTTCCTCGTTTCTTAAATGAACAAATTGATGTACAGTTATAATTACAGAAGTTTTGTAAAATTCCCTGAAGAGTTCTGTATGTCCCATTAAAGCACAAAGTGTGTCAAGGAAAAAACTATTACTACCCCCATTTTTATGAACCCTTGCAGTTAAAAAAAAAAAAAAGCACCATAAATGACTAAGCCAAAATAATTAAAATGCTCACATAAAGCCAGATAGCAAGACAGAGGTATTAGAAACCTCAACAAGCAGAGCAACTGCTCCAACTGTCAAAACTGGCATTCTTACTAAAAAGATGACATGATTTTGGTTTGCTTCTGCAAAACAACAATATAAAATATAGGAGTCCTCTAAACAACTAACTCCACAAAGCAAACTTTAAGTTACAGACTATTATCAGATTTTTTTTTCTTCTGTCTTATCTTAAAACAGCTAACGAGAGGTTTTATGAAACACCATATACAAATATCATGAGAGAATAGCTATACAAAAAAATTTTAAGAACATTTCTCCTTGCAGTCACTCAGAACACAAAAATCAGAAATTAGTATAACTGGGCCTAGAAAGACCTGGCATATGTATTAGAGGTGCCATCAGAATTCACTCTTTCAACTATGCTTTAAAAAAAGCTCAAGCATATCCTCATGATAGCAGATGACTTCAAAATGCCATCAGAAACAAACACCACCACATCAAGAATTTATATTTAAAGAAAACTCTTCACGTCACATAAAACTTAAAATTCACAGTTCTACAGCCAAGTTGAATAGCACCCTGACCTCCCAAATCTAGAAGCCTCATTAAGGTTTTCTACATGCACATACTAAAATAATATTAATTTTTTAAAAAAAGGCAAGGGGGCAGGGCTGGCAGGGAGGAAAGGAACTTAAAGCAAGAGCAACACTTGAATTCAGTTTTTATGTGAAAACAAGGTAATATAGTTCTGAAGTGCTTCTGACAGTAAGCAGAAAATGTTAGCCATCCCAAGAGTTGGAATGTATACCTCATTTGCCTGAGGTCTTTCCCTCTCAATACTGTTGATTTCTGACCAAGAGTTCATTTAAAATAAGCTGGTCATATCTACCAAAAGTACAGAAATGTAACAGCTACAAATTAAGCCCAAAACAGGTAAATTTGTATTCATTAACAGAAGTAAATCTTCTTTTCAACCCTGCAAAGAAATTAAATGCTCTAATCAGCAAGCAAAGATAGATAACTCTCAAACCTGTGTGTACCCAAACACACAAATGGAAAGAGATGCAGTAAAACCTGTTCCAACATGCTGTACATTAGAAATCCAACTCTCATATTTCATAGGAACCAAAGTAAAAGAAAGATGCAATGAAAAGCAAGCTAAGAACAAGTTATAACAAAAAAAGCACAAAGCTTCGACGCATTACAGTATTGAGGAAACCCACTGAAACACATTTTTGTAGTTTAAAAAGGTCAAAAAGAAAAAAAAAACAGATGATTTATTCTTAATTCTATATTTGAACACACACACATATATGTCCTTCACAAGTGTCCTTGGATCTTAAACATATTTCTCCCACAGATCATGAAATTTGCCCTATCAGACAAAAATGTGTGTCTAAAGAAAGGTAACTAAATCAAGCACCCATAATTCAGCAGAAAAGACTAAAATGTTACAAAATGGACTTAAGAGTACTAGTAGTTTACCATGAGGATTTGAACTTTATGTATGGCAGTCTTCTGAAATTACAAAGCTGAAGAACAATAGCTCAAAGAAAAACTCCAGCAAAAAGTAATTTCAAGTACAACCAAATGCACAGAAAAACTACTTGTCCTTTTGTGTACAGGCTGTCTGAAGATGGCTTTCCTACCACAACTCTGCTGGGCTATTTGTGGGATGACAGGTAATTATCGACGCACAACTCTTCAGAGCAAAGACGGACATAACGTGCAGTTAAGACAAGCAAATGAAAGGCAACTGATGCCTGTGCTGATACTCTCCAAAGCACTTCTGATGTGGAAAGCCTCTTTCACAAGAATTCCCACTAATTTACAACAGCAAAGGAATGATCCCTAAGCAGCTAGGCTGAGATTTTACTCCGCTATTGGTTATATTACATTCCTGGTGACAAAAGCTGTTGACATTAAGGTTGAATAGCAGAATTTGTGCTAGAAGAAAAACCACCTTGCATATCACTTTCAACATCTTTTTCACTACTGATAGCACTTGAATAGCCCCAGAATTTTGTTTAAAGCTTTAAGAGAGATTTCATCAAATGCAATGTCTTATAGTCTGTCTTACAAGGACTGTTTTACTTACTTTTCAGTAACATAGGCCAGTGGTACTTTGTCATTGCCTTTGAAACTGTCCACCATTTCTTCTTTAACTTTACAGTTCCTAGGAAATGCACAAACTCCATGCCCAAATATTTCAGGATTCATTTTCCCCAAAGGCCATTCCTTAACAGGACGAGCTCGCACATGTGGCCAACTGCTATATTAAGGAACAGGATTAGTATCTGAAAACTAATCAACATCTACATCACTGCTGGATAGAATAATTGAAATTACTGCACCATCATTCATCAATAGGCCCACAATCAGCTCCCAGCATCACTAGCATGGTGCATGAGAACAAGAACGGGGCTTTAAAAACTCAGTTGTTTTCCTAACAGGGTTGTCACTGTCGTAATATGTGACTTGGAAAGCTTATGAGGTGCAACTGAGTACTTACTCAGCTGGAAGTAATAGAGTGATACTTTCACAAGAGCCTTTAAAAACCAAGTGTGCAAGTGATGTAACACCATTAGATAGAAAGAGCAGAGGAAAACAACATGTAGAGGAGAGGAATAAAAGGCATTTATGTGAAAAGTAGAATTGTTACTCTAAGGGTTTTTTCTCTTAAATCTTTTGCCTGATAATAACAGTGCATATTTCAGTAACATCCATTTGTGTATTACACTTGGGAGAGCACTAAACATTTAATTTGTAGAACAGTACCAGATGCAATAGCCCAATCTCTCTGCATCTGCCTGAGTTTATGACTATTTATTTATTTACTTGGTTATTGGAATCACAAGAGGCTGGACTTTTAACTTCTTCTATTGACCAAATCCTGAGATATATGGAAAGGATATAAATACTTAATTCACATAATTATGTTGAAACAACGCCATACTAAAACAAACACAGAAATTCATGAGTATTGAAATCACTGTTTCAGCTCTCAGTTCAGGAGGTCTGGAAACAGAAACCTTAGAATACACTTGCACATGAAAAATAAGTGTCAAGTCTTAATTTAGAATTTCCTGGTTATTACTGATGTAAACAGTGCAACAGAAATTTATGTACTTTGAGATTGTAATATCTTAGCATAAAACATGTCCTTAAAGTATGGTTATAAAAATATCCATCATAGTATCTGTAGTCAAATACACAAATTAATATATTTACAACAGAACTAACATGCCATAACAGTTTCTTTGCCAAAAACATTTGTCACTTGGGTAGAATAAACAAGTATCAAGTTTTTAAAGCCTTTCTGCAGTTCAAAATTCTCATTTATCTCCATGACTGTGTTATATTAAAATGCACAAAAATTCTGCATTTAGGAAAGGGAGATGAGAGAAGATTTTTATAAAACTAGAATTCTGAATGGTGTTCAAATGTATGCAGATAACATTACAAGTTTTTCTGGCACAAATTAGGTCCTATTCATTTTTATGGTTTCTGTTACCAAAGAGAAACAAAGGATGACAGCACTTCATTTTGGTTTCTTAAATGCAGAAAAATGAAAAGTATCATAAGTACAATTCAAAGTGGTGATCGTTTGGAAAGCTGAGGAAAAATATTTTTCAAGAAGAGAAGTGCTAACATTTCAAGCCATTATTTGAAAGCTCTTAAGGGAGAAGTTGAGCGAAGCAAGGACAGGATTATAGCAACAATGGTAGAAACAAACAGAGTCTTGTAAAGTACAGTGGAGCAAAACAAGTGTGTGTATGTGGGTGGGACATTATGTAAAAGGAAATAAATAAATGAGTCAACAATTACATTTATTGTTTTAAAAATACCCATGAAAATTTGCTCCATTTTGGGCAGAGTAGTGGATTCCCTCACCATCTTATTGCTGTAACCACAAATCTTTCTCCCACCATTTTGTTTTCTCCAGAATTAAATCTCATTTTGAAGAGGATCATGAATGTATTAGCAATGCCATCCAGTTTCTGTTCCTTTCTGCTTATCTTGTCACCACAAGGGAGGGAGGAAAAGGGGTCACCGCCGCCAACTACAGACAGCTCAGCTTCAGGTTAGCAGCACTCATTTTCTCATGGGCAGAGGTCATCAAAAAACTAACTTACCAAACCATTTCCTTTGCAAGAACATTGTCAAGAGAGTCCCATTGGAATAAGATTCAGGGTGAACCTTCAAGTGAGACTGAGTATCACCCCGAGACAATCCACTGAACAGTCCTAGTGCTTACTACAGGTATTGAAAACCCTAATCTGGTTTGGGCAAGTTGGCAATTTTACAACTTGAGTTCTTGTCACCACAGGAAAATGCCACAGTACTGACTATTCCTTATTTCAGAATCTCCCTTTCATCAACACAGTCTATAAAAAAAATTTTCTGACACTATAATCTCATCCCCATATGCAACAAGCATTTATCAGATGTCTCATTACTTTTGAGAAAAGGAAAATAAAAATCTGACTTAGTTCTACCCTACTTAACTTCTGACACTTGTTAAAGCATCAAATCATGTTTCCTACCCTCCACTACCATTTCCTAAGAAATTCCTGGGAAAAGGGGCTGAGAAATGCTGTGAGTGTATAGCAGGAGCTATGGCACCAAAGGACTCCATTGCACTTAGTTCCTTCCTAGGAAGCACTTTCCAGACACATCAGGAAACGAAGTGTCAGAAGGTACTTCACCTGTTTGTCAAGGATTCGTAAACTGCCATAAAATAACATATATTAACAGAATCTAGCTAAGTCAGTGAAAAAAAAAAATTATACACTTGCTTATGGATAACAGGACTCTGCTTCTTAAAGCACTATCACATGAGTTTCTCAAGGGCTACCAAAAGTCAACAAAAAGAAAAATACAGTGTTAAGCTCTTCAGGTGGTCAAAAGCTCCTCTACCAGAATAATGTACTTTCTATTCCTTTTTCTAAAGTCTAAAGAATGGTTGAACCTTTTTAGATCATGTTTTTGGTAAGCCTTTACTTTCTGCACAGCAATTTAAATTACAAGTACATTTTGTGGTAAAATTTTAATCTACTAAAATATAAACGTGCACAAAAGAAAAACAATTAAGCTTCATCTGCAAAATATATTAAAGCTGCCAATATGAAGTGCACACATGAAAAATTAAGCCTATAAAAACATATAATGAAAGTCATGTGGCACAAATGTCAGCCTTCACATGCTTGTTTTGTCAGCTGTCAAATCATGGTAATATACGATGGTAAAAGGCACACTGACAGCAACATTCTTGGTATTTTAAAGAACAATCATAAAATACATGCATCTGCATTGCTAGCAAAGTAATTGAACAGGGCTGGTGGTCCATAGAAAAATATTCATGCTTAATGCTTCTGAATCTCAAATGAAAGTCTCTCCCAAATTACTTTTTTCCACACAAGGCTTTTTGAAAGAGTTACCTGGAGTTCTGAGTAATTACTCGTGCAATCCTTTACAGTTATTGTAGGTAAATAGTGTTCCTAAGCAGCAAATGACATGGGGTCAAGGAATGCTTGCTATTCATTATATACTTACCTTTGTCAGAAAGAAAAGTATTTTAGAAACATATGCAACAGGAAAAAAATTCCTCCCAATAATTCCCTGCTTGATTTAATCTCAAAGAATTAATCATTTTGGTATATCTTGCTGATTTAAAAAGCCTATGTTTTTCCTCTACACAAGTTCCAGTTACACTTTGTACTTGAGCACATGAAGCTCTAAAACCTCAGGATGTGGTCCCATTCATTGTGGACCATCCTCTTATGGTCCATATAGACTAACAAGAAGAAGCTGGAAGGAAAATGAAAATATTATATTGATATAGGTTTTGAACTTCATTTGTTTCTTTATAAAATAATGATTGAGAGCAATACCATGGGACAAAAAAGAAAGTTGTCCAAGATGATGCTACCTACCTGAAGATTTTATATAGCGTTACAGTCATCATCTCCTGGAAACCAAAGGAGCAGCAGTAATAAGAGTTAGTCATAAAGACTCCAACCTAGCTTCCTGTTAAATATATAATCATGTTGCAACAAAAACACATTACTTTTAAATAACCATTCCTTAAAAAGTATGCCTGAATTTTTTTCTGCTGTAGTCAGGAAGCTAAATCAGGTCTGCATTTATTCACATGCCAGGCACACTGTGACATTTTATTTAAATACTGAAGAAGGTGAATGAAGAAAGCTTTCACTAGAAACTAAGTCTATTCAGTTTGGCTGTTGGGATTTTTTTTTATTTGTAAAGTTAATTTCTGCCTTGATGTTATGAAGTGGAAAAGCTTAAGTGTTTCTGAAACTGACTTTCAAGTGAGAAAGGAAGACAGGTGATACTTACGGGATAAAACTACAACTCTAGGCTTTCAAAGACATTGCAACAGGGACCAGACTTGTTGAGTCCTGGTGGAAGTTGCCAAGTGATGGGCTTTTCCGGGGAAACCCCAGTAAGAAAATTTTAATTGGTGTCATTTTACAAGGTAAGTTGAAGCAAAGTCTTCCAACCACTGAAATTCAGAAATAATGAAGCCTAGGCTAAAACTGGCTTAAGTACAGCTGGCCTCGTCAGGGGTATCAGACCTGACCAAGGGTCAGATTTCTGCCACATAGAAATCCGATTAACACAAAACTGGCAGTAACAGCTTGAGTTTGTGACACTTGCCTTTACTATGTTACCATCCAAAGAACTTCTTCCCTCAACCTTTATAATGAGTAACACTTAGTACAGACTAACTGCATTAATCTCACTGCTTTTACTCATCCAAATAGCAACTAAGCACTTAAGAAAAGTTCTCATAGAGGTGTAAGTCTACAACCACTTGTGCAGAAAGATATATACATACATACATACATCTCACTCTTTTCAGTAAGTTTTTGTTATCACCAAGACTATTAAAATGAAGCTTTCCACAGGAGCAGTAACTCAGTGAAATATCACTGCCACTTCAAATGCGTTCTGTATAATATCAAATACCACCAAGATATTTAATCAGATTGATTATCTGAGGCTGAAACAAACAACTTGCAGCACTGACAGTCAAAATCGTTATGTGTGGAAGGACAAATGAAGGCCTGTACTGATTCACTGCCAGAGAACACTGTACATTTTCTTTCTGCCTCTACCTTGAAAATCAAGAGACTTAAGAAAAAAAAGAAGGATATTAGGACATGGCATTATGGCTAACTCATAGATGAAAAATAAAACTTCAACTATCAGTAGCAATTTTACTTTTATACAATGGAAGCATCTAAAATTTGCATATTCAACCTGAATTTCTCAGTGTATGGAGTTTTTCACACTTTTCTATAAAGAAAGGGAATAGTAAACTTCAAATACCCATAAACACCTCAGAAGATTATATTAATATTGTACATGTTTTTTTCAAAACATTTTGAAGCACATAAGACAGTGTCTTCATATAGCTTATCTTCTGACTTTTAATATAAAAAGTCTTAAACCTCATAATCCCTCAGCTGCATGAAAAGGTGATTAAATCCCCAGGTGACAAGCAGAGAGTAAGGAGCACAGAAATTTAGTTTGACAAACATGCACTGGACCGACTTTGTGCCTCAGCCATCCATAATTTTGCTCTCCCATAATGATTTTCTGGTGCCACACGATGGCTGTCAACAGGTAAGGCGCCTCTTTCACTAGCAGGATGACAGTCATATATACCTGATGACATCATTTCTTATAACCTGTACAAGTACAGTTCCTTTGGGGCAGTGGAAGAAAAGGGCAAACACACACACACATTATCCCACAAACGCACATAAACATGTTTTATCTCAGTCATGATCACATGAGTTTCACTTCCTTCAGAAACCAGACTAAAAATGACAAAGGTAGGGAAGATGCATAAATACACAACTATCAGATTCAGTTATTCTCACACCTTTATATCTCTCTCCTAACTCACTTCCTCAGTAATTTTTGGTAAGCCTTCCCTGTTACACGTACCGATCATCAAAGAGAAGCTTGGAAAACATTCTGGCATCCATGTAACTCTTGTAAAAACACCAGGAAGTATAATCCTCTCAAAACAAGGATCCCAGGGAACTAGGGAAGCAGTATTTTGGCTTCTTACCAACCATTTCACAGCAAAGGTAATCAGTAAGTTACGTACCATTGTAAGCAACACCAGCACAAATCCAGTTTCCCTCACTCCTTGCTCTCTCTTCTAATGATGCCAAGATCGTGACAGGCTTACTTAACATGGTTATTGTTTCCAGTTTCAAATCCTTATACTTAATTAAACTCCAGCTCTAGATGATCTATCTTAAACAGCCAAACAAACTGAAAATACTCCATTACCTCACCTTTTCCCCCCCTTGCTATAGCAACAACGCATGAGAAACACTTCAGAAGGATTTAGTTTGTGTTGAATGGCTAGGATTTGGTAAGTGCATGCAATAAGCTACTTTTGAAATAAATTACACAGCATAACATATGTTTCAGTAACAGTAAGCATCCATATTCTGGTCAGTCTTTTCATATCAAGAGAACGTTATGTATCAGGAGCAAAAGTCTGTGAAGAAGTCATCTGAAAAAACAACAAGATGAGTAATAAGTTGCATTTCATGCATATTAGGTACAGTCTTCCATCACCTGACAAACTGGAAGAGCTGCCCCTCTGTCTCTTGTACAAAAACCTATTGCCTTTTGGGATAAAAAAGTATCAGATATTTGCAAATGCTCTGAAAGTTTTATATAACACATAATCACACATGCCTGTGGCACACATACACCCCCATCCTAAAGAAATTCCATTATTTCCATTCAAATGCTGAAAACATTCAGAAGAGCTGAAAAGATTGGGACAGTGATCAGCATCTCAATACTCCTTTCAAGAACAAGCAGGAAATTATAACTAATGAAAAATTCCAAATATTATTAATACAGGAAAATATGTCCAGCTTTGACAACCAACACAGTCATGGAATAAACACTTCCATCTTCAGTAGCTGCTAAAACAAACACTCTTTTACAGGCTTTGACAGAGAACAGAATTCATTTCCCCTTTACAGCTGCAGTGTTTCAAAGTCAGTTAAACATCAATGTGACAGCCTTACTTGCGAGAGCTCAGACATTTACTGTATTATCTTAGCTGGACATGAGCAGAAAGCAGAGACTGTGAAGGCAGAGAAGGCAGGGGGGAGAGAGGGAAATCAAGATTATTTTTCTTAAACACCTTACGAAGTGTTCATCTTAGTTTTTGCCAGAGAGTTATTTTTCTTGTTCATTTATTCTGTATTTAAAGGCCAGGCTAATACAAACACAGCACAGATCTGAAGGAAAAAGTTCACTAGGATGGAGTTTGTTTGAACAGATACTACTCAGTTACCAGCTTCTCACTCTGTGATAGTGTACTTCTACAAATGAAACCCAGTTGACTGAGTTATTACCAATGCTTACAAATTAAACTATCCTATTTGCTGCTAGTCATCACCCTACTGATTTTCTCATTAATATCTAGAAGACACACAGTTTAGTCTCTTACCCTAATTTCTGCCATTGACTTTTCTGTACAACCCCTACCTCACATGACCATTGTGAATCTTAATATATATTAATTTCACACAGAACAACAAGCACGCTAAGTACTTAATAGTAAGCAGTTAGGAATATTGGCCAGATGTCAAACCAGCCCTAACAATGCGCTCAGGCCACTAAATTGAGCATCGTGAACAAAGATTAGACACTAAATAACTGTAGTAGTCATTTGCAAATTGAGATTCTGTGGAAACCTGGCTGTTCACATGATTATGGTCCTGTCTACTTCCAGGTGTTCAATTACATTAAACGAAATTAAAAATACATCAATACATGTTCTTACTACTGGTTTCACATGAAAGCAGTTGTTGCCATTGGGGGAAATGCTGTGATAACAAAGAGAAAATGTCTTATGAATTACCTGCACAAATGGCTTCTGCATGACTAGTGTTTTCATGACAAATGATACCTACAATACTGAAAAAGTTTTCCATTTGGATTTTGAACACCTCTCTGTGCATGCTACAAGCAACTTTGGGGGGGAAAAAAAAATCTGTATTTCTTCTTTTAGTGGTGTTTTGTACACAAATACTGAAGAACAGGCACATCTTAAATACAGCCCAAACTACAAATCTACTTTTAAAAAATAAAATGGAGAGAAAACAGTAGCTAGTCAAAACAAAGTATTGTCACATGAAACAGTCTGAATAAATTATGTTATTAAGTGGTATTTCTTTTATTCTTCTTTGAGCCAAGCTGAAATTTTAGAGAAAGGCTGATGATGATCTGTGGCCATATCATTTTGCAAAACATGTAATCTTATCTTCAGGAAATCTCCAAATGTCAGCTAATTAGAGTTTGAGCCACCTTTCACCTTCTGAAGGGTCACTTCACAGTTAAAGGAAAGACAAATCAAGATGCACTTCACCTGTCAATAATAAAACCACTCTTCTTCACCCTTCATAGCAGCCCAAATCTGAAGATTTCTATTCCACAGTAATACTTTGTGTTTGAGGTTTCTGTCTGGCCATTGACTGACTTCCCATACTCCCCTAAGACATTTCTGTTAGTATTTCCCCCCCCCCAGGAAAAACAAGAGAAGCAAATCAAACATTCCCTAACAAAAATGTTTCTGCCTCTGCTTCTCAAAGCCACTCTCTTCCCCAACAGCTTGAATGAGTGACCTCCAGGGAATGCTGCCCAAGCCAGACTCAGGGGATGAGCAGGCCTGCAACTCTGCCTATCACAGAGGGATGGTGTGTTTTGCTTTAACTTTACTTGTTAAATCTTAGTGTTTGGAGGGTTGCAGAGGTTTTTCAGTCCTGCACTGCTGCACTCTCCTTACTCTAGCACCACTATTTTTAGTAGCCAGCAAATAAATGAGTGGCTGTAGGACCTCTCCTATCACCAGAAAGCTATCCAGCTTGAAGTGGAAAAGCAGCCCAGCTCCTGCATGCTAGCAATTCTTCAGATAGAGGCTTGCAAGCCCATCCCGGCTTGCTTCTGCTGCAACTAGCACTTCCTTACATCCATTTTAATGCAGTAGACCGGTCTTTTTTTCCATCTGTAAAAAACCTTTCGATAGAAATACCGTAAAATAAACACGTGTCTTTTCTCTCTTTAATCCTTATTGCACTATGTTAGCTACATATCTGTCAGCTTAGAGAGCACAGAAAAACTTTCATATCCTAAAAAATTCCCTTCCCTACGTGTGTACAGAACTGATGACTATGCTGTTTTACCTCAGTATTTCCTCCCAAAATAGCAAATCCCCAGACTTGGTCAAGACTTTAATTCCCACAGCAATTACCAACTTCAGAAATATGATATAAGATGTTGAAATGCAATTTAAAATTGATTTCAAATTGTATATATCAAACTATACCACAATAAATATAGCTGCATTAATAAAAAAAGGAACAAACAATTCTCAGAAGCAACAGTAAGTAAATTCTGTTAAATATGCAATTCAAACTATGTATAAACCCAGTTACTCAAATCAGAAATCTTAAGTGAAATACAGACACGTGGTATGTGACAGATTGGCAATGGGAAGTTCTGTAGGACAGGCTACACTCAGAACAGTGCTGGTGCTGAGCCCACGACTCATGTCAAAACTGATGTCAAAAGTCCTGTGAATTCTCTCAATATATGCAATGCACACTGCACAGTTTTTCTCCATTCAATACTTCTTACCATTAAAAATGATGCATTATGCTAAGCTTTTTGTTGTCTTAATTTATATCCTCTGACATCACCAACTATAGATGTTTAAAAATTCAATTTAACTTGTAAGATGAAGAAATAAGTAATCTGCTGAGGTGTGACTAGTTTTGTTATATGACTTTTAAATGTGAAGTGTGGCTGAAAAAAATTGTAACAGCAATGTGCACCAGACTTAGAGTATAAAACACTGAAAAGTAATGTTGGAGTGAACTGATTTTTAACTGAAATCCCCCTGCTTTTACTCCCCCAAATTCAAGTTACTAAATAATTGCCAAATACTCCCTTCATGTATGACACGGCATAAAACATCTGAGGACTTGTATTTCAGTAATTTGCAAATGAATTTTAGATGTTTTGGCAGGATAAACTTTACATGCAAAGACTTGCAAAATGTACAAGCTGCTTCTTTATCTACTTATAAAAAGCAGAATTCCCTTCAGTTCCAGTCACATGAATTCAATTTCATAATCAATTTTATTATTAAAAAAGTACAGATTTTTCCTGTTGGGGCACAAAACATTTATGCAAAGAGAAGAAACACAAACTAAACACTTCTCCATGTGTAAAAAACAGTGAAGACAAAACAAATCATAAAACCCTAACCCCAACTATCCCCAGGTAAAAAAAGCCATTTCCCCCTTATCCCTCAATTATATTAATCTCCAAATGGAAAGCTGATGGTAAGTTAAAAAACAAATAAAAAAAAACAACAAATCACCACCCTGCAATTTCAACCTCAAGTTAGATCTCAAAAATAAGCCCCATTCATACAATGTCTTAGTCATCAGTTTACAATCCTAATTTCAAACAATGAATTTTCCCTTTTGGTTCCATTATAAGGTGATGGCTAGCACCTCTATAACTTAAAGACATCCCATTTTCCTTGAGGTTAACCAGACAGCAAATCAAATAATCCCACAGAGGATTCAGAGCAGGCTTGACCCATTACTGAAGTGTTAAATTAGAATTTCAAAGAGTAACTCCATAGTCACCCTTCACAGGGATAATTTTTAATTCTTCTCCTGTGAAATGTGAAGTTAAGTCAATACTTGATGTTTTATCTCATAACAAAAGCAGGCAAAATACTGCTAACTCAAAACAATCTAGGTTGATTCTAGTTTAATAAAATAGCAAAAGGCCACTGCTTCAGTGTTTTATTAGGCAAGTTCTCTCTAGCTTTTTTTTACAATTTTAGTATTAATTCATATTGGTAGAGAGAAGCAGGTATTTTATTTACATTTTATGAAATTAAATACATAAATATATTATTTCTTTTCTCAAGACAATCCACAAATGCCAGTGAATCTGAATTTTGCATATGTAGAAAACAATGAGGGTTGACCCCATTTTACAGCTAAGAAAGAGTAAGGAACTTAAAGCTCAAGTAACTTGTATAGTACACTTCTGACAAACCTGGCACTGAGGAATAAGCCCCTGGCTCTCTAGTACAAGGTCTTGCTCCATCCCTGTTGACACCCATGAAAGTTCATTCCCATGGATATAATTATAGGGAAATTTCAATCGCATGCAGGGGCAAATATTCCAAGTTCCCAAATCCTACAAAAGGTTCCTGCCACCTTATGTAAATTATTTGTTGAGTAAAAAACAAAACAAACAAAATAAAAAGTTGTCCAAATTAACAGTATGTTCAGTTTTTGTAGCTGACCCTCAGCCAGCCTAAATAAATCATTTTAGCTGCCTGTTCAACACAAGAGCAGAAGCTTAGCACAGCAAGAGCCACAGAACCCATCACTGGCATGGCTTAAGAGTGGTTGGTCTCACCTGGTATCCTAAACAAATCAACAAGACAGAATTAAAAACTGATATTACAATCAGTACAAATTACAAAATAGAAAAACACACACAGAAAACCCCATATATTTTTAATTATTAAAGTATGAAATAAAAATTCTCATGTTGTTGCAGATATGCACCCTCACAGAAAACCATGTTATAGTAATTTATTCTACTCCTTGAGACATTGTCTGTGTAAGAAAATACCAGTTCCCTTTTACTGACTTCCTTCCCTGCCAGCGGTAAGCAAAATCAGCTAAAAAGCAATAAAACACAATGTTGTCTTTATATTCAGCTAATGCAAGTGAAATATTAGCAGAAGCAGGTTTGACCCAATATTGGATTTTACATTTTCATCCTTCCTGTACTGCCAGTTAGCTGTAACTTTCTGCAAGAAACCTTATTTCCCTTCTCAGAATCTTGTCTCTTAAAAAGTCCCTACTCCCCCGAGGAAATTCAAAGGGCAGGTTCACAATCATCCTTTCTCAGCTTCCACAATACAACTTGAGTAAAAATTTACACAAGTGCAACAGAACCAAGTATAGCTCATTTATGAAAAAGTTACCACTCTGCTTATACAACAATATTTCCACAAAATCAGAACAGTAAGAACAGTCTCCAAATCATGTCAACAGCAAGAAAACTTACACCATATGGCCCTTCCCACCATAACACAAAGTACTCCCTGGTGGGTTTAAATTTTTAGGAGTTTAATTCCACCATTGCCAGCCACTTTATATATAGTTCACATTTTTACTTCTCAGTTGTTCTGAGATACCTAAATAGGTCTCATTTTTATCTTTTCAGGTTTTAAAAAATTCATCAGTTTTACATGATAAAATACCTCACACTGACCTTAAAAATAGATTTGGAAAAAAAAAAAAAAGATGGCATATACAGTGGCAACCATGTGAAACTTTAATTTGTATTACATCTTTGTAGTCAAATGTATCCATTTAATTATGGACAATGACATATCAGATACAAGGAGCAGAGCTGTGCCTCTAATGAATTTTTCATTTCAGCCAGTGAACAGGAAAAACACATATTTTAAAACTGTTACAAGTTGTGCAAATATTCAATTCACCAGGAAAAAAATGCCCTTGTTTCAGATAGCTTACTTCATGTTGAAGTAGGGTAAGCTATTCAAAGCATTAAGAACATCCACAAGGGGATGTAATTGCTAAATATATCTGTGAATGTATACCTTAGCTTCTTTTGCAGTACCTTGTCTGAGAAGACAACCTTATGGGTGGCAGATAAATAAATTATATCTATAAAAGAAGGCAAGAGAAGAAACTATTGTCCTTTACTGTAGGACACATGAAACAGACAGGATGCTCACCTCCAACGCAGGAAAATCAGTTCTCTGACAAAGTATTTACACACCAATAAAAAAAGCAGAGCTATTCCAGAGGTAGTGAAGCTCTGCTCAGAAACACTGAGCAGCCCAGAGACAGCAGCCATGTCCTAAGAGGCAGGAGACCCAAAAGCAAAGGAGACCCAAAATTCAGATTCTCCAAATCAGAATCAGCTCTGCTCTGAATCCCCTCCTCCATCCTGTTGTGCACCTACAACCCAGTGTTCAGAAGGTGGAGGCACGCTGCTATCTGCCCTCCAGCCTCTCCCTGCTTCGGCAAAGATGGGTGTATCCCCGGTGTCCGTGCCTGCTGGTGCATTTGCACGCACAGCTCCTGCAGTCATCCTGTGTGAAGTGGGTGACACTCGGCCACAGCTGTAAAACGCTGGCAACCCGCCCGTCCCCAGCTTGGCACAGTGCAGAGAGGCAGGGCTACCCTGGGCCCAGCAGCAGCAGGGGAGTGAGAGCAGAGGCCAGGAAGCAGGGAGCCATCTGATCCATCAGCTGTCCCTCTACCCCGGGCACAGGCTGTGCCACTGAGATGGTGGCCCCACGAGAGCCCTCTCCTTGCACACCCACAGCAGCTCCCACTCAGAGCTGCACCCACAGCCACGCAGGTGGCTCCCCTCTGGTTTACTGACTGTTCAGTCTTGCTGTGACTCTAGCCTTGAAATCCAAAACTTTCCATTTCAGAATTTCCTATGTGAGCCACTACAGCATTTCTGATTAGCAGGGACTTCCACCCGCCCCCCCCCCCCCTCCCCCCTAACGCTCTTTNCCCCCCCCCCCCTTCCTCAATGAAGCTACTTATGAAATTCAAGCCAACTCATTAACAGATTTAAGCTAGCCAAAAATAAGTTTTCAGTAAGCAATTCCCCCTCAAAATACACACACACACAAATAAGTCTAACTCTCTAGTAAGAGTCTCACAACCATGAATCAAGTTGTCCTGACCCAAAACATGGGACTGTCCCAAAGATTTATGAGATTGTATCAGAAGACCACAAAACAATTCTCCTGGAAGCTGGGGGCGGAAGGAAATAGCTCAGAAACCGAGTGATGAAGCAAATAAGAGGAAGAATAAGTAGGAGGCAACTTTGATAACTACTGTTACTGGAATCAAGTTCAGCAGCCGCAGCAGCCTGTTAGGGTTTCCCCCCCCACCCCTTTAAGGGCCCACAGTACTTAAAACAGGACCAGAGCACCATATGCATGATTCCATGCCTATATTTGAAAATAAATACATAGTATTGTGAAACATATGTGTTATATACACAGCATATTTGGCACTAACCAACTAAAGCTGAAAATTAATAGAACAATTCTATTTAACCATTTAGGTTGTGGCACATAGCCTGTGGTGTACAGGTAGGAGTGGTAGTGTGTTTGGGGTGTGACGGTGGTGGAATAGCAGGTGATATCTCATATAAGATGTCCTGGTTTGGGTTTGGGGTTTTTCTGGCTTCTGTAGATTTGTATTGAGTAAGTTTTAAGTGTGGCAACAATAGCGTTATGCAATTTGACTTGCTGGTATTGGTTCCTCAGATACTTCAGTGTTGATGTAGTGGGTTGACCCTGGTCAGATGCCAGGCACCCACCAAAGACCTCTCTCTCACTCTTCTCTGCAAACTGACACGGGAAAGAAAATATAATGAAGGGTTCAGGAGTTGAGATAAGGACTGGGAAGGATCACTCACTAAATACTGTCAAGGGCAAAACAGGCTAGAATTAGAGATATTAATTGAATTTATTGCTAACAAAATCAGAGCAGGATAATGAGAAGTAAAATAAAACCTTAAAAATACCTTCTCCTCACCCTTCCTTCCTTCTCAGCTCTACCTTCTCCCCCATCAGAAGAGAGGGAATGGGGGTTATGGTCCCATTATTTCTGCCACTACTTAGGGACAGGAGTCCTTCCCCTGCTCCAACATGGGGTCCCTCACATGGGAGACAGTTCTCCATGAACTTCTCCAGTTGAGTCTTATCTCAGGAGCAACAGTTCTCTACAAACTGCTGCACTCTGAGTCCATCCCATGGGCAACAGTCCTCCTAAAATTGCTGCAGTGTGGGTCACTCTTCCACAGGATGCAGTCCTTCATGCACAGGCTGTTCTCCTGTGGGTACTCCACAGGGTCACAAGTCCTACCAGGAAACCTACTCCAGTGTGGGCTCCTCTCTCCACAGGTCTGCAGATCCTTGCCAGGACTCTTCTCCAGCATGGATCTCCCACGGGCTCACAGCCTTCTCTCAAGGCATCCACCTGCTCTGGTGCAGGGCTCCTCCATGGGCTGCAGGTGGATCTCTGCCTCCCCATGGATCTCCATGGGCTGCAGGGGCACAGCTGCTTCACCATGGTCTGCACCATGGGCTGCAGAGGAATCTCAGCTCCTGTGCCTGGAGCACCTCCTCCCCCTCCTTCTGCACTGACCTTGGTGTCTGCACACTTGTTCCTCTCACATATTCCCACCCTGCTCTTCTCTGCTCACAGTTAAAACCATGCAAGAACTTTTTTTCTTCTTAAATATGTTATCTCAGAGGCATTAACACCATTTCTAATTGGCCCAGCCTTGACCAGCAGCACGTCCATCTTTGATGCTTCCAGGGATTGGCTCTGCCGGACAAGGAGGAAGCTTCTGGCAGCTTCTCAAAGAATCCACCTGGTACCAAAGCTTGGCCATGCAAACCCAACACAGCTGAACAACAGCATAGAACTTGGATGTTGACACAAGAGTAAACTCATGAGGAAGAAAAGAGTAAAATCACAGTCAGGGACAAGGAATATTTTAAACATTAGTAGTCATGCATCAAGCTTCATGTAGCATCAGCTGAACATAAACCCTATTCCACCACAGGATACATTCTGGAAGTTACATACTGTAACTCCAGACAGAAAAAGTTTTACATGAGTCTGTTCAGCAGGACTAAGCAATAAAAACACAGTTAACCAGGATCTGTGAAGAGAAGCCAAGCAAAAAACCACAACTGAAAACTGAAAGGCCATAAAAATTAACCCAAGTGAAATTTCATATGTGTTGGCCACCTACTTTTAGAGAAATGTAGATGGTTTTATCCCATTTTAAAATACTATTAAACTGTGTCACCACACAGTACTTTCAGGCTCACAACCTGAGGAAAGAAATGTAGGAGATATCTCCCTCTCTTAAAGCAGTAAAACAGATACCTAGAGATTGAAGGACAAAGGAAACCAAGGCAAAAAAGGCTTCTTCAATTCTATGTGTTACTTGTAAGGATAATGTTTAAAGTTTAAGTGAGAATATTCAAATATAAGCTAAGAAAAACATGCTGAAAAAAACATGAATAGAAACATTTTAATTCCTCCTGACACTACTACAGCTTCCCTCAAGGAAAAACCAAACTGCAATACTTACTATAAAACTAATTCTTTTCTCTATTCTAATTTTGAATATTCCTAGTTTGCCTATTGCTGTCATTTTGAAAGATACAGAGTTTTGTGTACAGAGAATGCTGCAGTTTATTGATTTGGGATTACTGAAGGACGAAAAGTACTGATAATGAAAAAAGGGAAGAATCTGGACCATAAAAACAGACTTTGAAATAGGAGAGAAGAGCATATTCTTCATTTATCATGGCCACAGTTGCAAACAGAGTTTTAGCAACGGACTTACACACTGGCAAATGTCGTGTACGTAAGAGTATCATTACCCTTCTTTGGTTGTGGTGAGATGACTAGAGGAGGTTTCTGTAAAATATTTTAATAGTTAAAGCCCCGCACAATGATATTGTAATACTTACCAATATTTCTAAATCATTTTCATAATACTGAACTTCTGTGATTTATCTAGGACCTTTTGTTGAATTTTTCAACACCTACAGTTTGTTTAAAAAAAAACAAAAACCTGTAATTTCATGCAAGTCCAGTTAATATAAAAGCAAATTAATCAGAGAGAAACACATTGTACAACATTTTAATATTATAATCAGCTACAAATTTGCTTACCGTTATAGCACAGAAGTCTTCTGAGCCTAACATCCCCACACTGTGGTATTATAAAAATACACCCACTTTAATGTACAGAAATATCCATGAAGCTCAAACTATTGTACTATCATGCTGTCAAATAAAGAGACTACTGGAATTCAATTTCCAGAAAGCCAAGGCAAAATCTACTGGCCTTCATGTGAAATACCAGTGTCATTTTCAAGCCCTGTATTTAATTAATACTATTTACTGTCAAGAGCCAAGCCATGTAAATATTTCACTCTTCCCAATTCAGGAACTAAAGGCCGGCACAGAGGAAAATCTGCCCAAGTAAATGCATCTCATATTCTTTGATGATGCAAGTGCTCAGCTGTCCTGTTCTTGACCCCTTTAGAATTCCTAGGCTCCAATACTGGTGATACAATGTCATCAATCTATATATAAAATATACATTGATTTTCCACAAATGATAACGGCAGCTATTTCTTCTGCTAATGGTAATATAATACAACTTTGTCCATATAAAAAGGTTCCTCTCAAGGTAAGAAATGAAAAATCTTAGCAAAGTCCATTACAAAGTCAAAACCGATATTTAAGAAGTAAATAAAATCAAGTTAGCAATCCCATTTCCTAAATATTTTTTATTTATCTCACTGAAACTGCAATGTTAAAAATAATCTTCCAGGATATAACTATATACAAAAGGCAAGGTTCAATCAATTGAATAATCATTTTCAACAATCCTAGACATATATGAAGTTTGGTTCCACCAATGCAGTAAAAGGTTCACTGACAGAGCACTCCATTTAAATCCATTTACAGTAGTTAATGAGTTTTACATATATAAGAATAGTTTAATCCAGCTTTACAATGAATTTGAACATTGTGGCCTCAAAACTATGAAACTACTTTAGAAGTGCTTTCATTACTAACAAATCTAGTTCTGCTAGTTGCAAGCAGAAGATTTCTCTTTACTCTAAATTTTCACAAATTTTAAAAGAAAGAAATGCAATATATTACATTTGTGTAAATTTCAACTTTTCCACAAAATAACGTTCTTCATAAGCTCACAATTCCAATTTCAGGAGAAAAAATTCCAATTTCAGGAGAAAAAAGTCTTCAGGGTACAATTGTATAAATCCCAATAGACGCTCATTTCCTATTACTTCAGTTCTCACTGTACCACCCACACAGAACTTCACTCTCAGATTAGGAGTATCATTTTAACACTGATTACATTAAATTCACTATAATCAAGCATCCACTTTTACAGGCATCTTCATAGGCAATTCATATTAACTAATGTCACTACCGAACAGCAGTGATTGAACACAAAATAATCTTATGACGTTTCATGCAAAACACTACCCCCCAGTTTTGAGGTCTAGCAATGGAAACATATTCCCTTTATTTATCACAAACCAATACAACACAGATTAAGTATCACTCACAGAGAAGACCAGATTCATTAAAGATTACATATTCCTATATTTTATTGCAGCTATTTCACAAACACAGCTTCTGTGGGAATTAGGGTGCTCTGAACTGACACCAGAGTTCTAGGTAAGCACCATTCTAGTGCTCCTTTGCAAGCTCATAGAAGTGAGCTCTGCCTTATTCAGGTTTGATACTTGGAAATCTACTGTAAGTTCCTTATTTACATCCTCCAACTAATACCCAAGGCTTTTAAAAATTGTTTCAATATGAGGCACTTCTATTTTCAGTATTGCACTTTATTTTCTGATAGCATTCCCTTCACACACACATGTAATAGAGGAACACAGTCAAAAATGAAACATCTGTCAGAATTTTTTGTATCTACTACAGCTGTAAACAACGAGCACTATAACTCAGAATGAATAGACACACAAATATTTTCTATCACACTTGACATTAACTACAACACAAATGCCAATGAAATCACTACAAAGTAAGATGGAAACAGACTCTCCAGATCAAGAGTGACAGAAAACTGAGATTTCTCTAATCTATGTTCTTTTTGCTGAGAAATATTCCTTACAAAGCAAACCACTTCATGAAAAAAGGAGAGAGAGACACAAAAAAACCCTGTTTTCTGTCTGGTAACTTTTAGACTAGGAATTAAAGCAGATTTTTTATTTGTTTGGGGTTTTTGTAAGTCTAAACTTATCACCATTCTAATTGCATCCCTTTTTTTGTTAGCACACAGCAGCTGCTTCCCACTACCTCAACTAACATGAAAAATAGACCAAATAAGTTTTAAGTAGTAGTTTCACTTTCCAAAAAACTTGATATAGTGGTAGACAAGCTGAATGTGCACAATTTGAGTCACAGTCATGGTACAGTCTCACAATATAGAGTCAAATCCAACATTTCTTATTCCACAAGCAACACAAGTCAAAAGCCAAGGCCAGGATTTCTTAAATGAAACTCCAACTGATGTATCCTTCCAACACTAGCATAAGTATAATTTCAGATGGGTATACTGGTTAAACAGCTACAGCTCTTTGATCTTGCAAGAGAGAAGGTGAACATGAAAATATGTCAAACAACAGGACTGAAAGCCTGGACCTTCAAAAATCAATAGAAGAACTTCCAAGGATTCAATGGAATCTAAATTTTAAACTATTCCTCAGCTTATGGAATCTACTTTTGCTGAACTGTGTACCACAGGAACACAGAGATAATCACACATTTTAAAGCAGAGGGATATTTTGAGTGAAAACTACCTCTGTACTTGATCCTTGCCCTATAAATCCTGTCATGACACCCATTTTTTAGAGTGGTTTATTCCTCACTGTCATCACCACAGACTTCATATAAAAATATTTATGTCATATCTGTTGTCATTAAAGGTTTTGAACTTCCTAAACACAGCAACTACATTTCGGTCAGCATCTGTAAAGTTACACATTATTTTCTATCACTAACAACCAAACCTATAGTTTTGGTGCAGAATGTAGCAACACTAAGGAAAAGACAAGGGTTTTTTTCCTCCACTTAAATTAATTAAGAAAAAAACCCAAGCAATTATATGGAAATCGCTTTTAATTTTAATATCTCCCTAATGCATTGGGTTTTTTTTAACCAAAAATTAGAATTGAGACAACAGAAAACAAACATATGATCAACTTGACAACAAAATTTCATGTTCTCTATAGAGAATTTTGGCAGTGACATTCTTCTCTTTATTACACACACCTAACTCATTCTGAATGCTATTCACTAGGAGAAAAATATTTTAGAGTCTTTGTATTTTTTTAAACAATTTGCTTAAATGATTACTGAAGCAGATCATTATTGAGACCTGCACAAGCACATTATGATTATGCATCCAGATAAGCAGCGTAAATAAATAATAATTAATATAGTGTAAGTAGTAAGTGTAAATAAGTAATAACATCTCCGTGGCTAAGCATTTTCAATTTAATATAAAACAAAAACAAATTATTAACCAGTATATAAACTTCATTCAATAGAATGAACTATAAAATGTTTTATCTGAAATGACAAGGGAAAAGACAGAAAAAAGCACTGGAAAACCACTTAACCTGTTTTCATTCACTGAGGCTAGAAAATTAAGTAAGTTTAAAGAAAAGCACTGTTAGCTTGCAAAAACTGAACATAATTAACAAAAGAGGAAATGATACTTGATGTGGACATACATAATTTTACCCATATTTGGTTGGCATTTTATAAACACTCATCCCCCAAACAACTAAAAACTCTTTCAGCAGGCTCATTTCCCACCTCTATATTTAGTGTACAAGCCTCAAAAATACATATTTCTGACCTTAATAAGTCACTCTATGTGTTAAAAGACAACATTTATTCATGAGTACACTGAAAAGGTTCTCACATAAAATCTCAAATGCATATTTGTTGTAAAAGATTTATACCAAGTGAGTATACTGATATATCAAACATACCTAAAATAAAACCACAGCATTTATATTCTACTTTCTTTCACTGCACTACCAAACTATTATTAGTCTGCATTTAAACAATCCGCAGGGGTCTCTTTTTCTAATTCTCAGTGGTATTATCCCTTCTTGAGAGCAGAGTTAAACAGGCACAGCACTGCCTGATGGAGTCATCAGACAGTAATTCTTGAGCAACAAGCAGTTTAAGTCATCAGTGTCATTATACCAATTTCAACCCTCAATTTAAGTAATTTATTAGTGCACAGAGTCAGATGGAAAAGCTTGTATTATTTCATATTCAACCTTTGCCATAAGACAGACCATAATCAGCAAATCTGAAAAATGTCAATTCCTTAGTTACAGTACAAAATACCAAACAAACCTAATGAGAAAGGCTGAAGGGATCAACATGTGATATTCCTTCTCAGCAGAAAGGCCCATTCCTGGTCCTGGCACCAAAGCAAGGAGCCTCTGCTTCCATAACCAGTCTAGGCATTATTCTTCAAAGTTTCTAAAATGTTAGTATTTCCACTCAGTGTACAGTATCACACATTACTTAAAACCAAGGCTTGTTCTGCTGCATCCACACAATCATTTTAAGACATCTCACATCAAACTCCCCAGTGAAGAAGATAAAACTGTAACACAATCCAATTAAATGCAATAGGATATAGACAACTCACCAAGATTCAGTGATGCAGACGATTTCTAGGGGCTGTGTGTGCAGGGGGCCTCACTACTCAGATACATCTCAAGCATGCTAGAAACAAATTTGAGAGAAAAATATTAGTCTTTTTTTCTTGGAGACAGGCATAGAAAAACAAAAATATGATGTATAGCACATTGCCATTTTAAGCCTAACACAACAAGGGAAACACAAGTTTTGCAGAGCATTATCTGCTTTTCCAGACATAACTACAACCCCCTTCCAGCTGCACAATCACTCCAAGCACACAACTTCCTTTCTACCTGCTGCCTACTGCAAATGTACAGTGATAGCAACTAAAATGTTTACATTAACTAACAGAGTACACAGCCTCTATTTCCACTAAAGAATCTGTGAGAACTCTGAAAGTGGTTGGTTCCTTTTTCAGTTGACTGCTTGATTTGATAGCACATTAGTTTCAGATCTCTAAAAAGGAGAAACCAGTGTTCCTTCAACCATTATTATAAGTTGCATGTACAGAAGCATGTTTCTTCTCTCAGCCTCCACTTACAATACTCCTGACCCAAGTGGCAATCAGTGAACAGAAAGCCTTTCACCAGTATGGAGTCCCATAAAGCAGTGAAGAGTCCCATAGAGGCCATACATTGCACAGGAAAATAATTTCTCCAAGCCACTGCCTACATAAATACTATACCGGCATGTCTTTTTGTAGGTCAAATAGCATTTTATGTCAAATGTACCCAAGCAAACTACTAAAGAAGAGTTTTCTGCTTTCTTATTCTGACAAACAAAAAGGCAGAACATGAAGTAAATGAGAACACAAATAAAATGAAAGATATACACCAAGAGTCATCAACAGGAAAAAAAAAAAGCACACACTAATTATGCCTCAAGAGAAATGGAATTTAGAATCAACTTCATTCCTTGTCATTTCTGCCATCTTACAGAAACCTTCTTCAAACAAACTCTGCCTAAGTTCTTTCAGTCACAGACAGGATACCACTGCAGTAACAGACTATTCAGGGGCACCACTAACAAAGAAGTATTCTTATATAAAATATATACACAGAAGATAAGACTACATTATTTCCTCAGAAATGTCCAAAAAGCACACAAGCTCTGTGGATCACAAACTCAGGGCTTTGAGTGGGTCCTCGCTGACTGAAAAAAAATCTTGTTTTGGAATAAAATTTTAAGTAAGCTACTGTATCTTTTGGCAGTTCAGAGACACCAAAGAGAAGTCACTGTCTCACCAGCAGATGGGAGCTGCAGCCCCAGCCCACAGTGGGGAGACCTTTTCCACTGAGGAGCAGTAAACATGACACTGCCTGTGCAAACAGAAGCATTTCCCACTCATCTCCTGTCTTTTACCTGCTGTGCACCACTGAATGAGTACTCACTACCATTTTGTTTCTTGACAACTAATGTGGCTGCTCACTTTTATTTTCCTGCTGTTTTTCCCTATTTTTGTATCCCATCTCCTGGTCTCTGTGGTCTCCAGGACTCAAGGAATCTGTACACAAGTAATGTGGCTCCTGACCATTACAGTAGTGGCAAAGGGCCCCACCAGAAAGGACAAGCTTTGCTGATTTTCATTTGTTCTATTCTCAAAATGTTTAACAGTAATACTGTAATACTGTCTGCAAACAAAGACAATGCATTATAGCTTCACAGTAGAAGCACCACCTTCAAAACACAAAAACATGACTAGCAAGATCTTTCTTTCCAAATAAAACTCTTGAATTATACAGCAACTTGTGACAGTCTCGTGTACCTGAATAGATGTATGATCTAGTACATTTCAGATATATTTCTCTAACTAGACTAGACTGTCAGTGAAGAAAAAAAGTGATGAACATGAAGTTATGGACAACAAAATTATCTGTTAGTCCTCTGCCTTCCCTTCTCAAGCCCATTCTGGAGCTTGAAGTAAAAGCAAGCCAACTACTATCCATGCCTATGCAAACTGACAGCAAATCCCACAAGAACCAGGAGGTTCTTGGGATGACCCTCAGAACTCAAGGTAAACTACTCTTGCATAAAAAGCCAGGGCTCACAGTGGTGTAGCTGTTATTGGTGATGCACAAAGGTCCACATGAAAGCATGTCTCTGCCTCAAACAATAGACAAATTACCAACATTAGCTACAATAAAAGAACAGAATACACCACAGCCACACTTGCCATTTTCCAACACCACCATCCAATCCTCCATCCCATGAAGAGTAAAAGAAAACTGTTTTAAAGGTCAAAAAACCCCAACTAAAAACCATTGATACAGAACAGAGTAACACACTGTCCTCTGACTTCAGAGCACTTTACATCTTTATTTTCTATTCGTACGTAGTCAATTCTTTCCTTTCCAGGCCTCTATTCCAGGCACCTAAGATGTGTTTAACTCCTTGGTCCATAAAACCTTTGCTGTGAACATAACACACAACATTGACGCTACAAACTCCAGCTAAGCTAAAAGGGAGTGAAAACTGCCACTTTCAGACATATTTGGAAGAGATCACCCACAGCATGCAAGCTTAGTGAGCATGACCTTGGTGAGCTTAGTGAGACTTTTCTCATCTACATCCAGTCTTTAGGTCCCATCGTTCCTAAACTATGAAAAGGAGCCACAAATGATCTTAGCATTGTGCAGTTATCACTAACTTCACACAGAACCATAGCAAGAATATAGTTTGAGGCCTCATCAAAAATTCAATATCTTTGTTTCAAAGTAATGCTTAAAAAACCCCAGCATAACAAGCAAAAGTATGTTTGCCCTGCAAACACCAACTAAAACTGGCATGCAATTAAAAAATTCTTAAACTATGCTATTAGAGCTACATTTTATAGCCTGTAAAGTATCAACAAGTTGATTTTTTTTCACCCAAGATAATGGCAACAACTCTTCTGTGCACATTTAAAGAAAATAGTACATTTCTAGTTGTAAATTTTAATTTAGGAAAAAATACAAAGATTTGGACTGGAAGAAGAGCTTTTCTCCTTGAGAATATAAGCGAAAACTGTTAGAATGTATAATTTATATATTTGTATACATTCAATCCTCCTCCACTAAGAATCTATTTCAGAAAATAGATGGAACAGGATGAGGACATTGCTCATGCATCTGGAGACCAAGGTATAAATCTGAGTGAGGATAGCAAGTGAAATTAGTTGACAATAATCACATGTATCTCTCAGAATACGTAAGTAGCTGGTCAGCAAGTCCTGACAACAATTTTGAAAGAGTAAAGACTGAAAAGCTACTTTGCGAACTCAAAGCATGGCATAAGCAGAATGAAGAAAAGCAATCTCCACTGTAGCCCAAATGACATCTGAACTCTCAGATGCACAGGTATTAATTAAAACTTATGACCTTGGGTTTTCTTGAGGTTTGGTTTGCTTTGGGTTTTTTGGTTTTTTATTAATTTCTAATTCCATCACAAAGGCATATGATGAATTTGTAAGTTCATAAAAATATGTATAATAAAAGTATCAGTATACACTATGAAATTTATTCATAAGCAGACTTTCCTCTATTCTCAAGAAGTTTTCTTTTTAAATGCAGTTTAGAATCTCCTACATAATCCACGAGGCACAAATAGGTGACAAACTGCATTGTTTTTAATTGGAGTGATTTTCTTCAAAATCCATGGGCAAGGCTCATTAGAAATCAATACTGACAGCAATGAAAAACTAAATCTGTTCACACACAGATGAATTACAGCATAGGTAGAGTAAGAGTAAAATTCCATAATAATTCTGACCTAACAAGCAAAATGTTCTTTCACTTTCCATGCCCATTCTTCAATCCCAGGCTTCTCCACAGAGGCAGCCAATAAAGCAGCCAATTGTGATATGCCCACTATAAATCCTACCCAAGAGTAACAATATGCCTTACATAGCTCACTAAAAAAGCATCAAAATAGCAACTCTCAGTCAACACTACAGCAGATATATGTTCTCACTATGTCGCCTCACAGAAGCTCATGTGATCCATACTATCTAAGATTTATGGATAAATCAACCCATTTGGTAGACATTTTAATTAATCTGTCACCTATACTCTCTGCCCTTTTGTTAATCCATTAAAGGTTTCCATGTAATGTGGACTATTCTAGCAAAATACAAGTTTTCCTTCTCAAACAGCAAATAACTTCTTGAAGTTTGAAAACAAAGAGAAAAAATGTATATAGGATTTATTGAGGGCATTGCATCTTAGCTGCAAAAAGCAAATGCACATTCCAAAGAAGCTTCTGAATACCTAAGTAATGGGAGCACACTCACAGAAAGAGTGAGATTTACTATCAATTGTAACTGCTAAAATGAGAGCAAAGGAAAAATAATATCTGTCACTAACTCTATTAATGGGAGATTGTTATGGAAGCCATTTAAGGAAATGCAAGACTTGGAATAGCATAATGATGCAGCTGCAGAAGAAAAAAAATGTGCATATTGTTAATATGTTGCGGTATAGCTTCAGACATTTAAATTAATGAACTAATTTCAAACTTCAAGATGTCAAGCACTCCAATGACGATACATTTTCCATAGGAATTGTTTCCATTATATATCCATAAAATTCTTAAATAAAATTTCCATTAGTCTTTGATTTGAATAACATGCAATTTCCACAGAAAAAGACTGAAAAATCATAAACAGTTACAAAACGCAGTGCAGCAAATCTACCACATTCAAGATCTATTTTTCAAACTATTCATCAACTCAAAATAATTCTATAAAATCAGCAAAAGTATTCCAGATGCTCAGGAGAAGAAAGGCTGTTCTAGGTGATAGGTAAATGCAGGACTGGACGAAAGAAAACTAATTTCTTCCACTCATTTTTCCATCATATAAATGCTATTTCTGAATACTCACAACACTGACAAAATTGCTTTGTCTTAAAACTGTTTAAAAAATTCCCTGGGTTGTCTTTTTTTTTTTCCTAATTCTGTATCCTAAACTGATTAAACTATACAACCTGTCATTTTTCATGTCAGATCTCTACTTGGTATGTTTTGAAAAGGCTAAGCTACTGAATCATTAAAAATAGGGAGTGTTTGCATAATGTAAATACAGATGACAAAGTACTAACTGTAGAACTAGTATAATGCATTCATAATATGTAACCACTGATGTAATATTGCAAATTATTCTTACTCTTCATAGTTGCCATTTCACCAATACGTATGAGTGTTTAAAATGCTATTCCAACACAGAGCAGGAGTCCTGGCAACTGTATTTATTCCCTGAATCATAAAATATTATCAAAATATTATCTATAATAAATATATGAAATATACGTTATCTAAGCTCCATTATTCTGATGGGCAAAAGCCAAAGAATACTTCTGCAAGGTTTAAATTCCCAAGAGAAGTAGAGCTCAGATCCTGTCTGCAAGCACACAATGGAATCACAGCTGACGATGCACATCTTTTTCTGGATGTCTCCATATGCTCAGGAGGGTTTTTTTCCCCTCCTCTCCCTCCCTGTTTCTCCCTCTCCGCCTCCCTTGCTCCCAGCATTACACTGAAGAATTTGTCATTATCTGCTGCCAGGAGTATAAGAATGTTTTAACAACTAACAAAAATAAAGTAGTGCAGTGAACTTCACCTCATTTGAAAATAAAAATAGGGGATCCTGCCAGAGTAGCCGTCTGTAACTAAGTTAACTAACAGCAGAAAATGGGTGGATGAATGGATACTGTTATATGCCTTCTATAAAATAATTATCAATGTTACTCTGTTCTAAGTTTAAAATGCTGTGTCACACAGTAACAACACATTTAACCTCTGACCTCTAAAGCCAAACATGGACATAAATGAATATTGAGCATTTTAATGCCTATAAGAATACTGAAGAAATGTGTGGAATTTGTTAAATATACTTACTTGCATGCAAACTGCATTGTTTAGAGAGGCCAGCCAGAGCAAATGTACAAAAAACTGAATGTGGCAAGAACGGTTTTAGTTCAGTGTTCCCCTTCTCCAAGGCACAATCTATTAGCACTCGGCAGACAAAGAGAGTTATGTTTATATTTAAATTTGGTAGCAGTCTTTGGTTCATCTTTTTCTTTCACATGAACTGACAGCATCCTCAAGGCTTAGACCTCTTAAGCCCCTGCAATTCTGGTGTCAGGTGCTAGAGAAACTCCAGCTGAGCGCAGAAGCCCAGATTTTGCCAATGAGACAGTGACATCAGCAACAAAGACAAGGAGCAGAAGACAGTGGGCATTGTAGCAGCAGCTGGCTCGCTCACTGACTTTGTTCTTCCTGCTGCAAAATCTGGGCTCCCTGCAGATGGGCTAGCTCTTACTGGCTTTTTTGAGGATGGAGGGAGAAGTTGTGAATGCCAACACTACAGACGGTTTATATGCCTCTTTCAACAGAGCCTTTCAGCCTTTTAATGAGCAAGCTACACCCTAAATGATTATAAAAACATAAACATTATTCTTAAGTAATTAATTTTTACTTCAGAGTCTCAGGTTAATGCAATACACTATATGTGAATAAATCCCTTGTATTTTCTAATGTTTCCAACAGAAATAACCTTTATTTTCTCTCTCAAATAACACAATTCCAGTTTAAAAACTTAAGCTGATTCCAAAAGTACCATTCTTGATGGCAATAAAGTATTTCTTCCTCAAATGTGTTGAGTTTCAAATTTAGCACTGACAGCAGCAGGACACACCATGAGGAATTTACACACTTACTAAAGAAGTGCCTTCAGACATTGTAGAGATACTGAAGAACCACATGATACATGGATTCTCTCCCTAGTAAAGACCACACGCCTGAGAAAGTACAACATTGAGAAATCTTCAGGTTTTATGTGAAATAAAAGAGTACAGTGACTAAAAAGATGAGGTGATTGCAGCACGTCTGACACACATTTATTGCATAATGCCCACCAAGACAAAAACATATTAAAAATAATGTGATTCTTCAAAATATTGCATTATGTTAAAGAAATCAGCCTTTCTTGTTAAAGTTGTTCTATTTTTGAAGGTTGAGCCCATGACAAGTACTTCATTCAAGACCGTACATAACCAAGGCTTCCTATGAACATTAAGCTTCTCACAGCACTTCTCAAAATTGGGGATCAACCCATCTGGGGGCAATTCACAACTTTCTCTATCTCATATGACACAGCAGAGCCAATTTCTATGTCCAGTCCCCAAAGAGCTGTTACCACAAATGCCAAAATAAGGGATACAAATGCATGTGCTTGCACACATATCTGTACACGCAAATATGCACAAACCTGGTAGATCCTGTTTGTGACACCACTGCTGACGTAAACAAACAAATGTTCTGGAAAAAAGTAGGAGGCACAGTACCTACACCAAGTGAGATAAAACAACCAGTTTCCATTCACACCAAGCTGTGTGCAAGCAAACAAGATGCCTGCTTTGGGGAATAATAGTTTCAGTATGACATTAAAAGTTATGTACAACATTGTCATTTCTCAGAGAGCATCCAGCACAGTGGACCAGCAGCTCCTTCCCTTTGGGCACTGCCAGAGGATTCCCCCATGAGAGGAGCCCACCAGGTGGCCCAACACTGCCATTGGGTTATAAGGAGTCAGGAAATCAACTGACTAGAGTTGTTTTTATAGTTCAGTACATAAAAAACCCAAAGGGATAAAATCCAAATGACTGCCTTCAGCCACAATGGCAGAACAACAACGAAAAAAAATGCTTTAAGTACAAAGGCTGGCAGTCTTAAATGCTTACTTATTTACAGTGGCAATAGAGCTCTACTGTAACTGCCATAGCCAGGCACTATATGCTTAGCTCAAATTATACTTAAACATTATAGGTTGAGTTCTAAAGCTTATTCACCTGCTTCTTACTACTCTGAAAAAAAAAAAAAAAAAGAAAGAAGAAATATAAAAACAATTGATTATTGTCGAACAAACACGCTATTTTCCTTTCAGAAGGAGACTCTCCCTACTAAATTACAAGTATATTTATACAGTGTCCCACATACACACACTTCAGACCAAAGTATACACGCTAAGTCAAACTAAGTATATATCATGATATACAGATATGATTTTGTGGTGACTACCAGCAACCTCCTTGCCTTT